>APFE030944317.1:137937-150972 GCA_000404065.3 Pinus taeda
TTTTTGAGATAATAAATGGTGTCAGCATATAATGATTCTATATCATTTAGGCTTACCTCATACGTTTGTACTTCCTCAGATGAGCTTTCAGGAATCTGCGATGCTCCAGCCAACATTTTACAGAAGCCTTGACCTCTCACAATGCTTGCTGGTTTGATTTTAAGGTCGTATTCTTGTAAAGTAGTGATCCAATTTGCTCTTTTTTCACCCACATCTTTCTGAATTAAAAGATTTCTTACCGCTGGAAATGGTACTATGACCTTGGTATGGGTTTTAAGTAAGAAAGGTATGAAATATTTGATCACTTTGAAAACAGCGTATGCCTGTTTCTCCACGTCTGAGTAGTTGAGTTCAGCACCTTGTAAATTAGAGCTAAAAAATGCGATTAGAGCTTCCGCTTTCTCTTGATTCGCTTGAGTTAGAATTGTGGCATATGATTTTTTTGAGGCGAATGTGTATAAGATAAAAGATTCTGAAAAATTTGGGGTTTCTAAAGACGGAGCATTAATGATAGCTTGTTTGATGAGATTGAATGCTTCATGCTCATCTTGACCCCATTTGAAATTTGAATTCTTTTTTATTATGGTTTGCAAAGGAGAAACAATTCTTGAAAATCTGAGACAAATCTTTTCACAAAATTGATTTGACCAAGAAAAGATTGCATGGCCTTTTTATTGTGAGGTAGGGATATTTCAGAAATTTCTTTGATTCTATTAGGTTCAATGTGAATACCAGATTTTGATACTATGAATCCTAGAAGTTTTCCTTCACTTAATGCGAAAAAAAGATTTCTTTGGGTTAAGTGAAATCCCATACCTTAAACATCGTTGAAAGATTTGTTTCAAGTCTCTGAGATGGTCGCTTCGCTTCTTGGAGTACACTGTTATATCATCCAAATAAATCACTACGACTTTATTGACTAAACCCTTGAATGCAATGTCCATAGCTCTTTGAAATGTAGCACCGGCATTGATCAAACCAAATGGCATCTTCCGATATGCGTATGTGCCCCATTTGGTTCGGAACGTGGTTTTTAACTGATCGTCGGGATGTACCAGCACTTGATTGTATCCTGAAAATCCATCCAAAAAAGACATTAGTTCTAAGCCTCCTACTGCCTATAATATTTGCTCCATCGGAGGGAGGGGAAAATTGTATTTTTGACAGGCTTTGTTGAGATTTCGAAAATCGATGCAGATTCTAATATCTCCGCTTTTCTTTCTAACGGGTACCATATTGGAAACCCACTTGCAATGTCTGACGAGAAAAATTATTCTGGCCTTTAACAACTTATTTAGCTCAGTCTTTATTTGGTTTTCTAGATTGGGGTGGATTTTTCTGAGTTTCTGTTGGACAGGTTTTTCATTGTCAATCATAGGGATAGTATGTTGAACAATGGAAGTGTCGTATGTTTTCAACTCATCGTAATTCTAGGCGAAAACATTTTTGTATTGTCTCAAAAGACGAATATACACTAGTTTCTCTTCAGGAGCTAGGTCTTGGCCTAGATTAACGTTTTGTGGTTTATCATCGGTTCCCTGGTTTATTGATTCGTAGTTTAGAGTTGAACTGTAGAGCTTAGAATTAGTAGACCTTTTAAACCAACTTTTCAAATCGTATAAGTCTTCCAACTTAACCACCGATTTAGGTATAGCATTATCAGTGCTATTTTGTTGTATTTGTCGATCGTGGTGGTCTTTGTCAATTATTTGATTGGAGTAGGATCCTTCAGAGGTGAGGAAATTTACAATATCGGGATCGTCATTGAATACTCTCCAGTTCGTAATGTTGTCTGGGATGGACGGTCTAAAGATTAATTCTATTGGGAATCTATTTGGACTAAAATCTTCGGAGGGAATGAGTCTAGAGGCTACGTTGGCTAAAAGGTCTGCGCTTGCATTTTGAATTCTCGGGACTGAGAAGATATTGAATGCTATGAAATGCTCAGTCAAATCCTGTACTAGAGATTGATAGTGTTTCAAATGATTTGATAGGAAATGTATGGTGTTACATACCTGTTTGACGACAATCTCAGAGTCTCCAAAGACTTGAAGGTACTTGACGTTCAACCCAATCGCTTTGTATAGGCCTTGCAACAAGGCCTCATATTCTGCTGTATTGTTTGTGCAATCGAATTCAAGTCTGCACGTAAGCATTGTCTTGTTCCCTTTTGGACTAATCAGAATGCATCCTGCTCCTGCTCCTTCGTTAGATTTAGAGCCATCAAAATATAATTTCCAAAACAAAGATGTATTTATAGGTTCATCTACAAAATTAACACACTTTGAATTATCAGTTTGGGAAAAAATTTCGACTTGGGACAAAACTGAATTTTCTAGGTAGGGTGATGTATGAGCATTAAAATTGCCGAGGAAAGAATCTACCGAGTAATTGCCTATGAGGTTACTGTTGTATGTTATTGCTTCATTTTCCCCTTCTAATTCTGTTACTATGTATTTCTGGTGTAACTCTCGTTCAACCTTAATTTGATTTTGTTTACCATTGTATGGTAACCACATGTGCGACCAGCGGGTTGAAAAGTATCCATGGAGTTTTTCGGACCAATCCCTGCTAAGAATTAAGCCATAGAATTATGGGATATCAACTACTAGAATGTCGATAACCTAACATACCTTGGGGTTAGACGACAATCTTATGGTGACTTGATTAAGTTCACGAATCACTTTGACTTGAGATCGATCAAGCTGAACTATGCGCACTGTGGATTTTTGTGGTTGAACGTTTAACTTGGCACATATTGATCTGGGTAAAATATTTGTTGAAGCTCCAGAATCTACCAAATAATTGTGCACGTTTTTATTGAATATTTCATAGTTGAGGAGGAAATGGGGAGTGTGAGACCTTGATCTTCCTCCAATCAAGGCGATGTCATTTGGATCGATCTTATTGGCTGTGTTGATTGGGGGTCTCCCCATGTTGTGGGTAGCTTCAGCTGTAGGCAAAGATGTAGTAGGTACTGCGTGTAATTCTTTCATCATTATCTTCTGTTGATGTTTCAATTTGCTCAATTCATAAAGAGTGATATTAGCCCTAGTCTTTTTCATGTCTTCAATAATATTGTAGTCCATTTCATCCGACACTATTAGTGTTCTTGATGGAGGTGTTTTATCTGGTTGGAGTGGGCTAGATTGAGTCGCCTTAGCGGTTGTTTTCTTTGTTGCGACTTTTTCTTTTACTGTGGGGCTCACGCCCTTTTGCTTAGGGGTAGTTTGGGGAGGATCAAGTTGGTTTTTGCTTCGTGTGCTAACCGGAAATGCTTCTTGATCTTCTTCTTGTGGGAGGATGAAATCCCACATTCCTTGTAGTTCCACAACTTCTTCATCATCGGTCTACCCTTCAGTGGTTCTCTCTTCTTCTTCCTCTTCTTCGGATTCGACATTTGAGATAGCGTTGGGTGGTTTCGCATCCATTGAAGGGCCTCTTTTAAAAGTTCTGTAGGGCTTTTTTGAAGAAGTTTCTGCCACTTGTTTTTTGATGTCAATCATCTCATTATACATGGTCTTTAATACCTTCTACAACCCTTCTAAATTGAAAGGATCTTTCGCTTGTTTCTTCTTGGGGTCTTCCTTGAAGGTGATCTTTTTAGATTTGCGTTCTTCTATCGCAGATCTTTTCTCCAAGGCTATAACGCATTTCTCTACTGCTATCGCCTCTGTCAGGTTTTCAACTAAAGTTGTTTTGTTTGCCCTATCCACGAAGACTGCTAAGTTTGATGGTAAGGCTGTGATATACCATTCACACCGTACTTCTTCTCTAGGTTGGGAAGTAGCGGGGATTTTGTTGAGGATCTTATTGAATCGTAAATTGAAATCTTTGATGGGTTCTCTAGCTTCGGCTTTAAGATTGGATAAGTCACTGATTAACATTTCGTTGATCTGTCATCACCAAATTTGGTGATAAATTGATTTTGAAAGATGTCCCAGCTCGTTATAGACCTGGAAGGTAATGAAAAGTACCATGACCCGGTTGTCCCTTGCATTGTATAGGGAAAAAGCCGGACAACAACATCTTCGTTGGTAACTCCGTTGAGATTGACAGAGAGCATGAAATTGTTAATGTGCTCTTTAGCTAGCATGCCTGCTTCTGGGTTGAATTTGGGTAGCCATTTCTTAGGATGGGCTGGTATTTGGCTTAGGGGTGGAGGCATTAAAACTGCTCCAGGGTTGTTCCATGGAGATTGGGCCATTTTTTAGCTGCTAGTAATTGCAAGTGTAGGGGATGATCCTTGAGGATGTGAAGATGAAGATATTATGATCTTGGACGATTGTGGAAGAGGGGTTGTGGAAGGTGGATGAGTGGTTCGGAATGAAGATGTGGGTAGTTGACTTCGCGGTGAGGGGGTTGAGATGGATGATGTAGATGAAAGAGTCTCACTGTCAGAGTGCAGAGATGTTTTCCTTGCTCTTTTCTTGGTAGGAAGAGGGAATTCAGTTGGCTGGATGTCAAATGTTTCGCTCTTTAACCTGGTTAGGGGATGAGCAGGATTGTACTACGAAGTCACGCTGCTTTGAGATTTATCAGACCCCAGTGTAAAAATAGAAAATCCCTAGAGTTTGTGAATAAGAGTTTGAACTTCAGGGGGTTCAATGGTAGATTGGTCTGAAATATTAGGGTATGTAGCAGCGGTTAATATTTCACCGACTTCTGATTCTGAATTTAAACGTACTGAGGAAGTCGGGGGAGTTGATGAGGGTGATTTACTCTTAGAATGGTATTTAGATTTCAATTTAGGTGCCATTCATAGTTTAGGCCCTCCTTCTAGCGCCAAATATGTTGAAGCCCCTAAAATCGGGTCGACAACAAGGGGGATACCCACCTGGTCTGGACCTTGGTTGGCAACTCCTTATCCGTTTGGTATAGCGGGTCCAACTGGGGATAACGGGAACAATTTCCTGATCTTGGGTGTGTGTGTGTGTGTAGAATTGAATAATGCTGATCTAAGAGTACTTTAAAGATAATCTAATTCAGATTCTTTAAACTAACTCTATGCTATTGTAATTTAGTGAGAAACAACACATCTAATCTACACTAACCCGGGGTGTATATCTTCTATTATGCGATCTAAAGAGATTTCGAACAATAACTAGTAATAAAGATCATTCAGCTATCATATGAATAGAAACCATTTAAGATAAACCACTTTGCATAAGAAGTTAGGCAAAATTGTTGTGAACAATATATCGCATAATAAGCTATTCATATGTCAGACATAAACAATATGAATCCACCGTACAGAAGTGCCAAATGGTAACCCACACATTCATATAATGACATATAAATAACTGAAAACTATAAATCACTTCAAGAATATAAGAAAAAATAGTCAAGAGATAAAAGTACCATTTATGACTGGTTCCACTCATAAGCTTCAAGCAACAATGATTTATCTCTCCTTGCTCTAACATCTACTAAGAGTACAGAAGTGCAACATCAGTAGTAGATATCAAATGCAAACATTAATAAACCTTGATCCATCCATTCATCAAAACCACCTCCGAGGGCACAAAAGTGCATGTTCTGAGGACAAGTTTTTGACAAATCTCTGGACCCTTCTCTAAATGCCTGAGAAGGGTTTAAATACTGCTAGCTAATTAACTTGATTACATAAATTTAGAATCCGGTTTTCAAACGACCGTCCTTCTGATAAACCAAACTTATTTCTAAAAATTAAATCTGACTCTGGATTATCTCTGTATTTTCTCCTGAGCACTGTAAGCATGCAACATTTGACTGGGGAGAGTCGGCTGGTTGCCCTCCCCTTTTGTGTGCGCTATAAAAATAGAAGTAACAAGAGCTGGCACCACTTTCTGGTAAACTATAAGATATTTTAGAGAATCTTCCTCTGACTGGGTATATTCACTGCATGTATAATTGGTAGTAACTCAAATTTCCCCCAAACTGATCTTGCTTTTGCTATTTCGGTTTCTATCTTTGCGAATGACTTGATGAGTCAAAAGACTTTCCTTTCTGAACAATTCTCTGGAGTGAAAACTGCCTCCGTTCTTCATTCCGGGCTTTTTGGCGTGTAAGTTTCAGGTCTTTTTGTAATCATGCTGCTTTTGTGCACCTTTGATTATGAGCTTTAGATGACCTATCGGTCATTCGCATCTGTTGAGTGATACTCTGGAATCTGTAGTTCTATCATATGCGACACCCGTTTCTGAAGAGATCTCTTCTGTGTTCTTTGAGCATTGGTGCTTTCCCCTTTTCCTTAGATGTTTCCTGCATATTGCTTCATGTTATTTCCTGTTTTATAGTTGCGCAAAGGAAAAGAGTAATGGTAATAAAGATTGACATGAAAGCTTCAAATCTTATGTGTGCATAATTATGACTTTCACAACGAACTGACTCTTCGAAAAACAAAAATTAGTCATTCGTACAATCATTAATTTCCCTTTTTAAGGCGTGCGCTTACTTTTGATTAATGGGCAGCTTTCCTTGAATACTACGCTGAGGAAAATCCGCGCTTATCGTAGATCGCAGATCGCAGATTTGTGTTATAGTATCGTGGCATTGCAATATCGGATCATCGCAGATCGCAGATCGCAGATATTAGTCATTGTGTGCTACTTTACGTGATGTTGCGATATGCGATGCCGCACATCCGCTGTCGAAGATTTTCTTAAGTTTTCTTTTAAGAGCATTTCATAGTGAATGTGATGCGATGATTTTCACATTGTTCCTTCGTAGTTTATCATGCTCATAAAAGAAATGTTTCATTGCTTTGTTGCGATAAAATTTTAAGGATTTAAAACAAAAATGTTCCTAAAAAATGTTTGGTTGAATTTTTACTAAGGGTACCCCTTTGCTTGGTATTATTACTAATATCAAACAAAGAGGGGGGTTTTTGGTGACCACAACAGGACACCACAACCGAAGTGCTACAGTAGTTCAAGCAACAATACATGCAGATGCTTAGGAGTGTCCAGAAGGATCTGTGTGAGTTGTAGCTCCAAGCAACCAAAATTCGGGAAGATGTCAGGAATGCGAGTGGTGTGCAAGCTAGTCTAGCATGAGGAATGACTACAGTTGCGGAGATGGACTGCTTGCAGGACGTCAGAGTCTTCCCTTTTCCTAAAGGGTTAGTTTGCACAGAGACAGATGAATAGCACATTGTGCTTAACACAGTAAAAAACATGGGAATGAACCTTGCCATGTTATTACTTGAGTCTCTACATGCATTGCATCAAGGGGTTGTGGAAGAGATCAAGATCAGAGAACGACGAGTACTCACTACCATTAGTGAGTTCAAAGTCAACAATTAACAATTGTTCATTTAGAAGACGTAGGCTCTGAAGGAAAAGGATGCATTATAGGCACGTAGTGCACATCTGGAGTCAGTAGTAGTGGAGGCATGTAGAACAGTGCTTGAACTTCACTTCATGGAGGATGCATAGCTTGAAGCCAAAGTCAGCAAATTAGTCGCTGGTGTGCGTGAGGCTAGAGAAGAAGTTGGATGAGTCACTTTCGAGTTCAACATGAAGATTGTAAAGCTACAGTTAAAGTTGCAGCCCATGACTCCTCTTGAGGTCCAGGAGCAGCGCAGAGTCACAATTAAGGAAGGCATGGCTACCTTGGATACCACAGTCATTAACTATGCAACACTGTTTGATGAGGCTATGGAGCTATTATCCAATCTGTAGGAGGATTCAAACCTGTAAACATTGAACGCAAAGGTGAGAGAGATGCAACACCAATATGATGAGGTCAAGGAGACTACGTGCACCTTAGCACCAATACAACGCCTTGCTAAGTTATAGGAAGGAAAGAAGCTACTAGAACAGGTAGAGGAATTACATAAGAAAGAGGCCTTGGTAAAGGCAAGGTTGCAGCCTTGGTTGGATGAGGCTTATCAAATCACACTCTCCATTCAAGAGAAGCTCAAGGGACTGCAACAGACACATCAGACGGTGATGTTGGCAATAGAAGGACCAGCCACTAAAAAATTTGGATGAGGAGGTTTGACAGGAAGTAAAAAAGAGCGCTCTTGAAGTTGCAGTGATCGAAGTGGAGCTCGGGGATCTTCACAGTAACATCGCGGTGCCAGTAGAGTGACTCAAGGGTGAGTCATGATTTTTTTGTTGGAGGCTTGTTAGGATGGGTTCCCCTAGGTTAGTTTGGGGTTAATAAAACCCAAATTTTGATACAATTTGTAAATGATGTAAAGTATTCGTGATTTGTGGATGTGGAGCACATAGATGAATATGAGTAAAATGGGTCTAGCCCCTTGCTTTGGATAAGCTTTGAGTCAATTTTTGAGATTCACACATGGTCCGCAGACCATGGAATTGTATGAAAAAAGTATATAAATAGTGAGTCTTAGTGAAAGTAAGAAGTAATTAAGTGGAACCAAGTTAAGGAACTAGGTTGATTGAAGGAGATAAGGCGGGAAGGCTCTACTTCCTGTGCTTAGATATAGAAAGAAAGGCTCTGTAGCTAAGTGTGCGGAAGCCTAGTTAGAGTCTGCAACTGAGTGCGCAGACCCTTGTAGCTGTGTGCGCAGGGCAGTTTGAGTCTGTAATCTATGATTGATATCAATAAAGATAAGTTTTTGAAGAATCATTAACTATTTATGTTCATGTCTATTTATATTTTATGTTGCTAATGAATGACTTGTTTTATGAAATATTGATTGAATGCTATGTGATTCTCTTGAATAAGTCTTAATAATGTACATAATGCATGTTTAAATACTTTTGCGAAGACTTAGGTAATTCCTCTTATGTTTATTAATGACTTAAATAGTTCTGCGTGAACACCAATTTAGGATTGCTTTCTGATGCATGTAAGTAGGTAAATGAACTATTACAGTTCTGCAAGGGATGATCATAGACCTTCACGAAGGCCTGAAGGTTGTTTTAACAAGAGTTGCAGTAACGTGCCCTAAGAGCTTATCAATATGTGCAAAGGCAGATCCCAAGCACTAGAAGACATCACACTAGTCTGCGGATGCAGAAACTTGGTCCTTGCATCCCCCAATACTGCTTCGGGTGAGACTACAGCCTATGCTATGCGGGTTATTTCTGAAAAGGCCAGTAGTGTACGTTTTTGTTGGTTGGCGCAACTAACTCTGAACCTAGGTGAGGACCCCCTAAGCCAACACTAGTCATCTAACACATTTCACTCATGGCTCTGATTGAAGTGATGCAAATAGATTGAATGATCCTCTACATACCCAATGGGGTAGATCTAGGTCTTGATAAGGGTTTGAACACGTGCCCACTTAGTTACTAGTAGATCACCTTCAAGCCTAAGTGTCCTCATTTGGCCTTCGTACTAGCTTAATGCATGTTTCTCTAGTTTTATTCAAGCAAATGAAATTTTCTACTGTTTATATATATATATTATATACATTGAAATACATTTCTATATATTGTAAACAATGATTCAACATAATGGTGTCAATCTCAAATTTGTAGGGTTTGATGTCCACTTTTGCTACCATTTTAGACAAAGGTTGTGAGGGAGTGATGGCACTAGAACTTGGTTGCTCGTTCTTAGGATTTTTTCCTACTCCTATTTTAAGCCTTCACTGTCTCCCAATTTCTCATCCAATATAGCTTTGATTTAAAGCCACTAACTTTCCTAAAAGGTCCAATATTGTTTGTTGTAGATGTCATTAAAAGGGCCATGTTGTGAGAGATATCAATGACTTACTCTTCCATCCTTGTCAATGTCTCTTCTAGTACATCCTTGGGCTTCTTATGACTAAAATCATCCGCCATTTTATGAGTTCATTCTTAAGAAAAATCCGAGATATTGAAACTTCCCATATACCCCAAAATAAGCTATTTTGATTCCAATACGATCTACAAATTATCATGGATATTCCATTGGAATAGTTTTCTTAACAAGGCTTGTATACTTTTAATTTTTTTTATTATGTAGGTTTATTTCCCCATAGAATTAGGGGATATTTTATGTCTAAAATGGGAATCCTGAAGAAAATAATAAAATAAGAGATGAATTCTCAAAGGGAAAGAAAGAAAATTTTCCATACTTTTGATAGGCCATGGCGATATAAAATACAAATACATGAAAATACATATTTTTTAGAATTTCACTGAACCTATAGGGATATACATAAAAATATAATGAAAAAACCCATTTTTCATCATAATTTAAGGTTTGAATTTATAAAAATAATTAAAATAAAAAACTAAAAGAACAAGAATATGAACAAATCATTCACGCAAATGAATACAAAATATATCATGTGAAACTAAAAATGGGACAAACATTAGTTAGAAAGTGAGGTTTATGGCTTTATTGTCTTTTCTTTAGCTACGGAAACACAAATATAAAGAAAGCAAGGCTAACTATAGAATTCCATTTGACACTATGGCTTGAGTGGTTGTTATAAAATATTTTTATAATCTGTGTGGAAAATGGTGGTTATCCACCTTTTCCTTCAAATCACCATGATCAATATATATTTTCTATTGTTGGTAGTTTCCAAGCCCATGGTATTGGAGAGGCTTACCGTATTCACCTATTGGTTAGTTTTTACCATAGCGATTAATGGTATTGACCCATGGTTTTTGTAACCCATGGTATTTACCCATAATATTGGACATGTGAAAAAAGTGCACGACACTAAATGAAAAGAATAATATAAATATGGATCTTCAATATTATAAAAGAGTTAAATTGTTTTCTCATGATGTAGTCCAATGATTATTTTACCATTTAAAAAATAATTAAACTCTTTTCATATGGCTTTACTTTGTTTCTTTTATGCACTTGTGACACATTTTTATCGTCAATATTTTATCTCATTCGTTAGATAGTCTAGATCATATTCTTCTTATACTATTATCTATAAAAACAATGGTATAAGCTATATTCAACTCTTGAACACATATGTCCATGGGGTTTTGGATAGATGGTGATTTAGTGCTCTATTAAAGCACTCCTTGATGTGAAGTCATCGATTCAATTCCCTATTCCGATTGGGGTGATATATTGAACATGATGAATATCATGTAGTCCTATCAAGCTTACAAAAAACAACTCTTGAGCAAGTAAAATGCTAAAAGAATTGAACTCCCTTTGTAGTGGCCTAGTATTTAACATAATTTGATATCCACCTAGGGTTAGAGTTGTTACATACCTCAAATCTCAATTTGAGGTAGGGTTTTGGACCTTTTAGAATTATCTTGAATTCCCTCATGTGAATAGGCCTACCCATGAGTAATGGGGCTAACATGGAATCAAGGTAGATCAACTTGCAAGATGCATAAATTCTATGTATAAACTTCAATTAAGATGATTTTCATATCATTATAAATATCTCAATATGTAGAAAAATATTAAAGAGATGGAAGTTATTCTTTCACATTTTTTTAAAGTTATATATATGGCTATAAAATAGGATAAGTTTATTAAGATGTGCCATTTGTATATTTATAATTTTATATTGCATGTATTAAAATGTTAATAGTGAACGCATCTCTTTTAAAGTATTTTAGATTGATATTGTTTTCTTTTATTTAGTATCAAAGTTTTATAGAGATATGGATTGGATCAAAATTAATTTTAGCTTAAATGATTTATTATTCAAAATAGGATTATTATATAATTTGTATTTATTTTAATACTTTGTAGAAAGGAAAATGGAGGAATGCTTGTAAGCTTATTTTAGTGGGTAAATTCTAGTTTGAGATTAATAGTTTAAACTCCTTAAAGAAAATTTTTGAGAATATCAAGTGATAATTTAAGCAGTTGCAATATAAATAATTTTTTCACAAAATTTAAATCTGCGTTAATCTTTTTTGTGAAAATATATTCTTAAGATAATATTCTTATATTTATATTGATTGAATAGAGAGTGGTAACATATTTGTAGAAAATCTACATGTTTAAAATTCATTAAAGATATTGATTATATAAGGATTCATTTTTTATGATATGATATCGAATAAGAAGTAAATAAACCTATTGAATAGTTGATTTAAAAGTAATAATATAAATTTAATTAATCATATTAGTAATTAATAGATTTAATTAAAATAAAAAAAATTATGACCAATTAATTTATTATAAAATAAATAATTAGAAATTATTATCAAATTTTTATAAATATTTTGTTTAAAAATAAAAATTTTAATAAGTGAAAATTTTAGTAATATAATAAGGTGCATCTTTTAAATTATATATTTAGATTATTAATTTAATTATTATTAAAAAAGAAATTATATAATTTTATAACAAATTAATGAATAATTTATTAGGATATGGAGATGAATATGGTAAATCAAATTTATTGTTAAACTAAAAAAATTTAATTTTTTAAAATATTGGTTTTGGATAAGTCATGTTTGGATAACAGCCTATACATATATTAAAGAAAAATATTTAATCAAAACATTCTCTTTTTTAAATGTTTCATTATTTTAAAAGAATATTAACTGCACTATAGCATGTTTTTTTTCTTTAATATGATTTCGTACATTTTGGAGAATAGACTTTTATAATTAATATAAATATTTTAAAATTCTAAATTGATAGTAAATTATTAATTTATTAATATTAACATTGTTAAATATTATGGTTTTTTTATTTATATATTATGTACTGGAGTGAATATTTTATATTTTAAATAATTTTAATAAATTTTATTATAGTATATTAAATATATAAAGTTAATCACTAATAAAAAATATTTTTTTAATTTTTATATTTTAATACTTTTAATTAAAGATTTTATGAAATGCGTCTACTCAATTTTATATTCATGGGGATTTTTACATTGGCTATTGAGGATGTGAAGGTTATTGTGAGGGTTGATTAATACCACTATAGTTTTTGTTGAGCATGTAGAGAAATATAAGCATCATGTATGCATTGAGGATGTGAAAGTCATTGTGAAGGTTGACCAATACCACCATAGGAAGTTAAGAGAGACTATTGAGATTGAGAAACCGACAAAATCTCAATAGAAATGATGAGTGGGAATTGAGTAAGAGGCGGATTAGACTCTTTCGTATGAATTCCCAAGTTATTTCCCCTTTC
>APFE030944317.1:151369-207870 GCA_000404065.3 Pinus taeda
AAATTAAATCAAATTTTAAATAATATCAAACATCTTAGAATTAGAAAAACTCTTAATAATACATCCCACCATACACTATTTTTTTTTCTTGTAATAAAATTTCAAAGCAATCTAACATTTTGTCATAACTCCCATACTTACATAGGTATACTGTGGTAAAGATTTTAATAGGAGTACAAGTGCTTAAACTTATCTAATTAAAGTTTTGACACAGAATTAGTCCTTAATTCTTACCATGCTTAGTTACACAATTTTTGGTTGTACCGCAATCGTCTTGCTAACGTACTAAACCCCTTGAACTTAGCTATGGTTCAGGTTTTCAATTTAATTTTAAAACTAAAGTCTACATCAATATTTGTGCTTGACACTTATTTGCTGATAGCTATACTTACTACACTTAATTCTTTCGTTCCTCCCACATTGCATATATCAGATTCCAATACGTTTAGGTCTTTTCATTTTCTGCTTGCATTTAATCCTTGCTCTGTCATGTTGGACGTGGCACAGGCAGATGACACTTTGGTGACTGCTACCTTGGATTCCTTACCTCATCAATAGAGGAGGAATAGAGAGGGAAATCCAATGGCAAGGCTCCTTAAGGGAGGCTTCTCTACCACCTCACTATGGATGCACTTATTCCTTACCTTTGCTCCTTAGCAATTGACTCTATTTGCTTGATTTTTCCGTTGAACTGCTAGCACTCAGCACTGGTGGTTGGCAACCAGTGAAGGTTATGAATGTGGAGCTAAGGCTTCCTTCGATGCTTGGTTTGCTCTGCGACTACAGTTCAAGTTTGTGTTCCTTTCCATTTGGTTAATAGTGTTCATCATTATCCTTTCCTACACAGCTCGCTCCATATGCACCGATGGTTAATCTTTGCTTCTGCTCACAAGGAAAATGGAGGTGGAGCTGGGGTTTCCAGAAATCTCCAAATATGCGACCCTCCCAACAAATCATTGTCGTGCATTTGTCCCGGGTAAGCATTGCATGAAATTGAAAGTTTGGGACGAGGGCATGGAAGGACTCTAAAGCTTCCTAGAAATTTTAACTCCACCTCTGGAAATAACAGTTTTCTTGGTTATTAAAGTTTTGTATTCTCAGGCATAGGCCTTTGATGGTGTTAGGGTAGTGTTTTTCTGTTATATGTAGAGGGCTCCCTGTGGTCCTACATTTTTAGGCCACATCAGAGTAATTTCCTCTTAATGCTCATAAGTTTGTATTTTAACATCGGCTGAGGGCTAGAGATTTTGGTTTACTCTTCACTATTTTCTTAAAACTCAGAGCTTAAAGTGTTCGCTTTTGTTTATGGTGAGCCATGGGATTTCCTAAACTTATCGATTTCTTCCCTAGTTTTATTTGTAATAGTCTATAGAAGACTTATCACACTCACATGATTTTTCTAATAAAATTAAATTCTATATGGGTTTCCTAGTTTACCACCCTCGAATAATATTTATCACGGTGTTTCCAATCTTACAACAGTTTTCCCCTCCTATACTATACTGGCTACTACATTTGGTTTCACTTAGGTTTGGTATCACACTCAATAAAACGAGTTGGCTTGAAACTGAATTCTTGCATTCTGGTATATAAAGAATTGGCTAAGTAGTAATAATCCTATGTGTGATAAGTCTGCTATAGACTATTGGCTTGAAACTTACTTTTAATAAGAGTACAAGCACTTAAACTTATCTAATTAAAGTTCTCACATAGAATTAATCCTTAATTCTTACCATGCTTAGTTACACAATTTTTGATTGTACTGCAAGCGTCTTGCTAACGTACTAAACCCCTTGAACTTAGTTATGGTTCGATTTTCGATTTAATTTTAAAACTAAAGTCTACATCAATATTTTTTTTTACGCCTGTTTGTTCACAGCTATACTTACTACACTTAATTCTTTCGTTCCTCCCACATTTCATATATCAGATTCCAATACGTTTAGGTCTTTTTGTTTTTTGCTAGCATTTAATCCCTGCTTTGTCACGTTGGATGTGGCACGGGCAGATGGTACTTCGGCGACTGCTACCTTGGATTCCTCACCTCATCAACAGAGGAGGACTAGAGAGGGAAATCCAATGGCTAGGCTCCTTGAGGGAGGCTTCTCTACCACCTCATTGTGGATGCACTTCATTCCTTACCTTTGCTCCTTAGCGATTGACTCTATTCGTTTGATTTTTCCATTGAACTACTAGCACTCAGCATTGTTGGTTGGAAACCAGTGAAGGTTATGAATGTGGAGCTAAGGCTTCCTTCGATGCCTGGTTTGCTCTGCGACTACAGTTTAGGTTTGTGTTCCTTTCCATTTGGTTAATAGTGTTCATCATTATTCTTTCCTACACAACTCACTCCATACGCACAGATGGTTCATCTTTGCTTGTGCTCGCAGGGAAAATGGAGGTGGAGCTCTAGTTTCCAGGAATTTCCAAGTATGCGACCCTCCCAGCGAATCATTGTTGTGTGTTTGTCTTGGGTAAGCATTCCATGAAATTGAATGTTTGGGCCGAGGGCATGGAAGGACTCTAGAGCTTCCTGGAAATTTTAACTCCAACTGTGGAAATAACAATTTTCTTGGTTATTAAAGTTTTGTATTCTTAGGCGTAGGCCTTTGATGGTGTTAGGGTAGTGTTTTTCTATTATATGTAGAGGGCTCCCTGTGGTCCTACATTTTTAGGCCACATTAGAGTAATTTCCTCTTAATGCTCATAAGTTTGTATTTTAACATTGGTTGAGGGCTAGATATTCTGGTTTACTCTTCACTATTTTCTTCAAACTCAGAGCTCAAAGTGTTCGCTTTTGTTTATGGTGAGCCATGGGCTTTCCTAACAGTTACCCTGGATTTCAGACATTTATATGTAAATTCTTCCTCTACTATCTAGAAATGTGCTTGGATTGATACTACGGTTTATATGCACGCTTATGTCCGTTCCTATGAAGCTATTTTTCGTGAAATCATTCTTGCTTAGTTATTTAATTTTTATTCGAGATTAGGTTTTTGTTGTCTTTCTGGCGACTTCATTAAAGCTGGTCCTATATGTAATGGCTATCTCTAAAGCTGGATAGACCATCGTTTCTGCATTTAGCTAATTTCCTTACTTGAAGTTTTAGTTTGTTTTCTGTTATTCCGTACAGGTTATATTAAAGTCTTTATAACTAAATCAGGTAATCGTTTGTCGCTTCTTTACATGAATCCACCAATGCGTAATTTTATTCAAGCATTCTCCATGTTATTGAATTGTTTCATGTAGTTATTGTTTTCTTTTTTTCTTTTAAAGAAAAACTTACTATAATTCTACCTGCATTCTTGCTTACATCGTAACAAGTCTTCTTTTGTTTAATGCTCTGAGTTTCATTTGATGACTCAAAACCTAGATACAAATTGGGGTTTATCACTAAGGAACAATATCGATTTCTTCCCTAGTTTTATTTCTAATAGTTTATAGCAGACTTATCATGCTCATATGGTTTTCTAATAAAATTAAATTCTATATTGCTTCCCAGTTTACCACCCTTGAATAATTTTTATCACAGTGTTTCCAATCTTACAACAGCTTTTCCCTCCTATACTGTATTGGCTACTACATTTGGTTTCAGTTAGGTTTGGTATCACACTCAATAAAATAAGTTGGCTTGAAACCGAATTCTTGCATTCTAGTATATAAAGAATTGGCTAAGCAGTAATAATCTTGTGTGTTAGAATTTATTGTAAGAGTTAGTTAACAACATGTAGCATGAACGTTAGGGCCATCACTAAATTTTGGGTTTTCATGTACATTAGAACCATTTAAATACCTTTAGAATGGGTTAAAGTTCCAATTCCATATAATAATTGAACCCTTGTTCCTCATGGACTTCATCTGTAACTTTATTAATTCTAATGTTAACAGTTTCAGCTATAAACAAGAATTACAGTTCTCAACTGTTTATAAGCACAATAAGTACCTAATCAGTTAGTTTAACAGCTAAAATTTCCAACGAAGACTGCTTACCTGACTTCTGCTAAGAAAGTAGTGCACCTGTGATGGAGGTTCTCCTTCGTTATCAACTATCTTTTGTACCACCCAACCATGAGATACGTCCTTCTCGACTGTATCTCCCCCCGAGCTTTCTTGCAGGGCCACTATCCTCTGCAAGATCGTTGCACACAGTGCGCATGCTATCTGGTCATCACCAGACTTAGCATTTCCTCTTTACCGTCTTACCTTTCAGAACGGTTTTTCCTCCCCTCACTCCTTTTTCTTGGAGCCTTACACTTAGGGGAGGTAGTTAGGGTTGCATTTCCAACAACTGTCTTTTCCAATTTCCCTCCTCGGAAGCTGCCAGTTCTGTTGATGCTTAAAACATTTCTAATTTCCAATAATTAAAAATATTATTTAATTCAAATAACCATCATCCTTCAGTTTTTTTTTCTTTTTCTTTTAACTATGGTAAATAAAGTATTTACAATATTTTGGGGATATTACATCTCCCCCTCCTGAAATTGGACATCGTCCCGATGTCTTTTAGTTATGAACAACCTTGGGTAAGCCTTTTTCATGAGTTCTTCATCCTCCCAGGTGGCCTCATCAGGCCCAAAGTGTTGCCACTGCACTTTAACTTGGGTAGTAGCTCGCCTCCACAACATTACTTCTCTCCGGTCGAGGATGTTCAGTGGTTCGACCAAGATTTCTCCTTCCAGTTCAACCTGCAACATGCAACATCCTAAGTCAGTTTCTTTTAAAATAAAACATTTAGACGGATCTACTGGAGATAATTCTCACTTGTATATCCTGCCATCTGATTACATGTTTAGGATCATAAACATATTTTTTTAACACTGAGACATGAAAGACATTGTGGACTCGTAGGTGACTTGGCAGAGCGAGCTGGTAAGCCACCGACCCAATTCTTGCTAAGACCTGGAATGGTCCACAAAATCAAGGTGCCAACTAAGCACACTCGCTCCATTGTAATGTGCTCTTTTTTTCTCGAATTCTCACATACACGTGATCACCGACTTGGTACTCTTTAAACTTCCTTTTCTAGTCAACAAAGTTCTTTTGCCTATCCTGAGCTGCTTTTAAATTAAACTATACCTTCTTAACCATTTCCTCCATTTCCTTAAGCATGTCGGGTCCCAACATAAATCTGTCTTCCGGTCCACCCTAGCTTGAGGGCATGTGACAATTCTGCCCATACAATACTTCAAATGGGCTCATTGTAATTGTGTATGATAGCCATTATTATATGCGAACTTGACCAAGTGCAGATAATCTTCCCACTTGGTCGGTTGTTGCATTACATGTGCCCTTAACATGTCTTCCACCACCTGCTTCACCCATTCTGTTTGTCCATCAGTCTGAGGGTGATAAGCTGTACTGAAATTCAGCTATGTTCCTAATTCTCCAAACAATATTTTCCAAAAAGCCGAGGTAAATTTTACATCACGATTTGAAATTATTGTTTTAGGTAACCCATGCAACCTAAATATATTCTGCATGAAGATGTGGGAAATCTGCACAGCTCTAAAAGTATATTGTACAGGTATAAAATGTGTCGATTTACTTAATTTGTCCACCACCACCATGATGGAATCAGTATTTTTCTTTGTTTTGGGCAAACCCATTATGAAGTCCATGGAGATGGTTTCCCACTTCCATTCCAGAATGGGTAATGGTTGTAATAGCCCCACAGGATGTTGGTGCTCTACCTTATTTTGTTGGCACTCTAGGCAATGTGCTAGGTACTCAACCACATATTTCTTCATGCCTGGCCAATAATATTCCTTCCCGAGTGCAGTGATAATTTTTTGATATCCTAGGTGTCTAGCATAGTGACTTTCATGAAATTCATCCAAAATCAAGTTTTTAATGTTGTTTTGATAGGGTACATACAGCCTCTCCTGATAATACAACATTCCAGTAGTACCTAAAGCATAACCCTACTTTCTTTCCTTGCCGGTGGAGTGTTGTACTTGCTATTTTATTTGTTGATATACAGTATCTTAGTCTGTTTCTTTTTCAATCATCTCTTCGAAGCGGCTTTTCCATTCGCTACAAGAAATCTCATATAAACATTTTAATTTCTGACTTAAAGCGTCCACCACCCGATTCTCTTTCCCCTTCAAATGCTTGATCTCGAAATCAAAACTACTTAGGAAATCCACCCACCATGGTTTCCTAGCATTTAAGGTGGGCTGGCTAAAATAATTGGTCAGACTATGGTGGTCTGTCAATAATGAAAATTTCCTTCCCATAAGATAATGTCGCCACATTTTAGAAGTGTGAATGACAGCTGCCAACTCTAGATCATAAGTGGAATATTTATGCTCATGTTATTTTAGTTTCCTTGACTTGTAAGCAATTACCCTCCCTTCTTGCATCAACACGCCTCCTACCCCTTCTTTGCTTGCATCAATGGACATCACATAGTCCTTGCTAGGATCAGCTATTCTTAGAATGGGTGCGGTGGTGAGTAGATGCTTAAGCTGCTCAAAACATTTTTGGCATTCAGGGGTCCACCCAAAAGTTCTTCCCTTTTTCTATAAGGAAGTGATAGGATAAGCTACTCTCGAGAATCCCTCTACAAACCATCTACAATAACCCACTAAACCCATGAAGGATATGATGTTTGCCACATACTTTCGTACCAGCCATTCCATTATCATCCTTATCTTTTTGGGGTCCACCACGATCCCTTATTTAGTGATTATATTTCCCAAATATTGTATTTGTTCCTTAAATAAATCACACTTGCTGAACTTGGCATATAACCAGTGTTCTTGGAGGGTTTGCAGTGCCAATCTGAGGTGCTCCGTGTGCTCTTCAATAGCTCGGGAATATATCAGTATATCATCAATAAAAATCAACACAAACCTATCCAAATACTGATGAAATATGTTGTTCATTAAACACATAAAAGTTGTGGGCACGTTGGTTAACCCAAAGGGTAGCACCACAAACTCATAATGTCCATATCTTGTTCTAAAAGTAGTATTAGCTATGTCTTCCTCCTTAATCCTGATTTGGTGATACCCTAATCGCAAATCAATCTTGGAGAATACCGTTGCTCCTTTTACTTGATCAAAAAGTTCATCAATCCGGGGTAGAGGATACTTATTCTTGATTTTCAATTTATTCAATTGACGATAATCCACACACATGCGAAAGGTCCCGTCCTTTTTCTTAACGAATAATATCGGGGCTCCCCAAGGGGACACACTGGGGCGAATGTAGTTTTTGTCTAACAGCTCCTGTAACTGCATTTTTAGCTCTATCAAGTCTAGTGTGCTCATTCTGTAAGGTGATCGAGATACCAACGCTGTCCCTAGCTCCAATTCGATAGTAAAGTTTATGTCTCTCTTAGCTGGCAGTCCAAGAATCTCTTCCGAAAACACATCAGCAAATTCTTGTATCACAGGAATGTTTTCGAATGTGGTTGTTTTGTCTTTCAATTTAGCAATAGCCCACTTGGATGGCATAAATCTGACATCCCTTCCTAATGCATTTTGCTAACTGAGAGGCGGTTATTGGTCAAACCTACACTGGCCGCTTAATCCCTTGCATCTCTTGCCTTGCTCCAAGCTCATCTTTGTAATAAATAGTCTTTGTTTTACAGTTGAATATGGACTAGTGTTTTTATAACCATTCCATACCAATTAGAACATCATACGAACCAAGGGGAAGCACATTTAAATCTGCCGTCACTGGCTATCCTGCTATCTTTAAAGGGCAGTTATTGACCTTAGCAAGCACTCATCTCTTTGCCCTATAGCCAGCTGTACTAGCCAAGGTTTCTTAAATTTAACAGGTTGCAATTTACAATGCTCCAAAACCTTAGGGCTAATATAACTTAATGTGGCTCTAGGATCAATTAAAACAGTTACAGTAAGGTCTAAGAATTTACCTTCGAATTCCACCATGGTCAGCTGGTACTCTGCCTGACGATCTTCCAGAGCAGCATTAATCCTTGGTAGACTATGTCCTACATCGCCAACTGTCGATGCTTCGTGGATCTGGGAAACCTGTTCGGTTCCCTTTTGTTGAGGACAACTTTTAACGTAGTGAGGCCCACCACAAGCCCAACACTGCACTGGAGGTCTTCCTATCCCTTCACTATGTAACTTTACAGGTTATTCACTGACTTTGGACTCATTGATTGGCTTTGACCTCAGTCAATTTTTCTATACATTTTTGCTGTTTTTCCCCTTGGCAAAACCCTTGTTACCACTACCATGATTCCCTTTATTATTTCTAGCCAACTTGTTACTTCTCTTATCATTCCATATTTTACCTAGAATTTCTCCCTTCTGTTTACTTTGCTGGTAAAAAATCCTGGCTTTACGTATTACTTCATCCATTGTCTTTGGATTGTCAAACTCAATCCTTTCCCACATATTCAAGGGTAAACTACTAATGAACCTCTGTACTTTAGCCTTTTCCTCTCTAATATAAGGCACAAAATGAAGTAATGAAGTAAAACGAGTGATAAATTCATCCATGGTTTGCTGTCCTAGCCGCAAGTCATGGAATTCTCTTGCCTTTTCATCATAAAAACGCTTGATCAGGTATCTTTCCTTAAAGTATCTTTGAAATTTCTCCCAAGTTATGTTCTGTTCGCTTACTTCTCTTACAATCTTAAATTCTTCCCACCACAGGGTGGCTTTTCCTTGCAATTGGAAAATGGCCAACCGTGCCTTGAGGTTGTGGTCATACTCATATAGCTCGAAGTATTTATTCATATTAATCAACCATGCCTCGGATGCTTCCTCCAATTCCCCATCAAAGTGTGGCGGTTTGATCTTACGAAACTCCCCTTGCAGCTCTATCTGTTGCCTTTTTGAGGTGTGTTGTTTGGAGGCATTATCAGATCATTCTTCCCATTCTTCCTCCCTTCCTTTTGACTCTTCGGGTGTTGTGTGGTGATTTCGCTCCTCAGCCACCCTTTTCTGCTCAGCGCTGAGATTCAGTGGTTGCTGATTTTGTTTGTTAGATAGGCTCTTTATAACCCTTTCCTACTCCATGGTTAACCTTGCGTTATCTTCCCGCAATTGGGCCATTTCATTTTTTAATTCCTGTACTGTCTCCAATATTACAAGATTCATATTGCAAGCCTCTTCTCCAAGCTGTACCCATAATTCTCAGTTATTCTCAGGGCCTATTATAGGTCCTTGACCCGCCACAAACATACGTGAAAAACTATTCGCTCTTCTCATATTGGTGATCTTTTGTTTCCGTGTACTTAACATAAGGAAAAGTAACAGAAGGAGGGTTAATGCATTAACTGTTTTTTTTTTTTATTATTACAAAATAGAAATGGGAATAAAATGATTTCACTTTATCTGTCTTTGTTTGTTTGGTTTTTTTTTTTTTTTTTTTTTTTTTTTAATCTTTTCCTCTAGAGGCCACAGTTTTTGAAACTTGGCTCTGATACCACTTGTCATAACTCCCATAGTTACATAGGTATATTGTGGTAAAGATTTTAATAAGAGTACAAGCACTTAAACTTATCTAATTAAAGTTCTGACACGGAATTAATCCTTAATTCTTACCATGCTTAGTTACATAGTTTTTTATTGTACCGCAAGTGTCTTTCTAATGTACTAAACCCCTTGAACTTAGCTACGGTTCAGTTTTCGATTTAATTTTAAATCTAAAGTCTACTTCAATATTTGTGCTTGACACCTGTTTGCTGACAGCTATACTTACTATACTTAATTCTTTCGTTCCTCCCACATTGCATATATCAGATTCCAATACGTTTAGGTCTTTTTGTTTTATGATCGCATTTAATCCCTGCTCTGTCATGTTGGACGTGGCACGGGAAGATGGTACTTCGGCGACTGCTACCTTGGATTCCTCACCTCATCAACAGAGGAGGAATAGAGAGGGCAATCCAATGGCTAGGCTCCTTTAGGGAGGCTTCTCTACTACCTTACTGTGGATGCACTTCATTCCTTATCTTTGCTCCTTAGCAATTGACTCTATTTGCCTGATTTTTCCATTGAATTGCTAGCACTAAGTGCTAGTGGTTGGAAACCAGTGAAGGTTATGAATGCGGAGCTAAGGCTTCCTTCGATGCTTGGTTTGCTCTGCAACTATAGTTCAGGTTTGTGTTCCTTTCTATTTGGTCAATAGTGTTCATCATTATTCTTTCCTACACAACTCGCTCCATATGCACCGATGGTTAACCTTTGCTTCTGCTCGCAGGGAAAATGGAGGTGGAGATGGGGTTTCCAGAAATTTCCAAGTATGCGACCCTCCCAGCAAATCATTGCTGCGCGTTTGTCCCGGGTAAGCATTCCATGAAATTGAAAGTTTGGGCCAAGGGCATGGAAGGACTCTATAGCTTCCTAGAAATTTTAACTCCACCTCTGGAAATAACAGTTTTCTTGGTTATTAAAATTTTGTATTCTCAGGTGTAGGGCTTTGATGGTGTTAGTGTAGTGTTTTTCCGTTATATGCAAAGGGCTCCCTATGGTCCTACATTTTTAGGCCACATCAGAGTAATTTCCTCTTAATGCTCATAAGTTTGTATTTTAACATCGGCCGAGGGCTAGAAGTTCTGGTTTACTCTTCACTATTTTCTTAAAACTCAAAGCTTAAAGTGTTCGCTTTTGTTTATGGTGAGACATGGACTTTCCTAACAGTTACCCTAGATTTCACACATTTATATGTAAATTCTTCCTCTACTATCTGGAAATGTGCTTGGATTGATACTACAGTTTATATGCACGCTTCTGTCTGTTCCTATGTAGTTATTTTTCCTGAAATCATTCTTGCTTAGGTATTTAATTTTTATTCGAGCTTAGTTTTTTGTTGTCTTTCTGGTGACTTCGTTAAGGCTGGTCCTATATGTAATGGCTGTCTCTAAAGCTGGATAGACCATCGTTTCCGCATTTAGCTGATTTCCTTATTTAAAGTTTTAGTTTGTTTTCTATTATTCCATATGGGTTATATTAAAGTTTCTGTAACTAAATCAGGCAACCATTTTCCACTTTTGTACATGAATCCACAAATGTGTAATTTTATTCAAACGTTCTCCATGTTATTGATTGTTTCAGGCATTTATTGTTTTCTTTTCTTCTTTTAAAGAAAAACTTACTATAATTCTACATGCATTCTTTCTTACATCGTAACGAGTCTTCTTTTGTTTAATGTTATGAGTTTCATTTGACGACTCAGAACCTAGTTACAAATTGGGGTTTATCACTACAAAACAATATCAATTTCTTCCCTAGTTTTATTTGTAATAGTCTATGACAGACTTGTCATGCTCACATGATTTTTCTAATAAAATTAAATTCTATATGGGTTTCCCAGTTTACCACCCTCGAATAATATTTATCACGGTGTTTCCAATCTTACAACAATTTTCCCCTCCTATACTATACTATCTACTACATTTGGTTTCAGTTAGGTTTGGTATCACACTCAATAAAACAAGTTGGCTTGAAACCGAATTCTTGCATTTTGGTATATAAAGAATTGGCTAAGCAGTAATAATCCTGTCTGTTAGAATTTATTGTAAGAGCTAGTTAACAACAGGTAGCATGAACGTTAGGGTCATCACTAAATTTTGGGTTTTCCTGTACATTAGAACCATTTAAATACCTCCAGAATGGGTTAAGGTTCCAATTCCATATAATAATTGAACCCCTGTTCCTCATGGACTTCATCGGTAACTATATTAATTCTAATGTTAACGGTTTCAACTATAGACAAGAATTACCACTCTCAACTGTTTATAAGCACAATAAGTACCTAATTAGTTTGTTTAACAGCTAAAATTTCCAAGGAAGTCTGCTTACTTGACTTTTGCTAAGAAAGTAGTGCACCTGTGATGGAGGTTCTTCTTCGTTTTCAACTGTCTTTTGCACCACCAACCATGAGATACGTCCTTCTCGACTGTATCTCCCCCAGAGCTTGCTTGCAAGGCCACTATCCTCTGCAAGATCGTTACACACAGTGCACATGCTATCTAGTTATCACAAGACCTAGCATTTCCTCCTTATCGTCTGACCTTTCAACACAGTTTTTCCTCCCCTCACTTCTTTTTCTTGGAGCCTCACACTTATGGGAGGTAGTTAGGGTTGCATTTCTAGCAACTGTCTTTTCCAACTTCCCTCCTCTGAAGTTACCACCAGTTCTACTGATGCTTAAAACATTTCTCATTTCCAATAATTAAAAATATTATTTAATTCAAATAACCATCATCCTTCAGTTTTTTTTTTTTTTTTTTTTAACTATGGTAAATAAAGTATTTACAATATTATGGGGATATTACACATTTCTCCAATCTCTTATTAAACTTAATAAAAAAATAATATTATGGTTTTCGTTATGAATGAATGAATGAAATTTTAATGTCCATAGTTTATGGGATCTCTAGCTTGCCTTCTGCAATTCATTCCTCTTATTATTCAAATTAATGATAAAATGACCCAACCTTTTAACAGTTCCCTCAAAGATCCAAAATGAAATGCCTTTCTAATTCCAGTACCATAGAAGTGCAAAAAGTACATCCCCCTCTTCCAAAGCTTCTTTAGGCCTTTTCCACTCATTACACATTTTAATAATTTTGGAATCTTTATTCAATAAAATTCCAATCAATTGAAAAAAACTATCTAACATTTCTCTAAATTCTTATTAAATCTAATAAAAAATAATATTATAATTTCTATTATGCACTTTAATAATTTTAGAATCTTTATTCAATAAAATTCCATAAATTAAAAACTTTAACTTATATATTGTTTTTATTTTAATATAATAATGATGTAACTATTTTAAATAAAATATTTATTTATTAAAAAATTCAAATTTTAATAAAATATTATATATAAATAAATATTTTTCAAAATAATTTTGAATATATTAATAATAATAGTAAAGTAAAATATTGACTTGAAGTATGTCTTAACATTGCTCATGAGCGACCAAGGCATCAGGTTAGCCCATGCTATTTTGACAAATAGATTAGGATAGATTTAGGCTTGTTTAAAAGAATATTTACAATTTAAAATATTAAAAAATTCAATTTACTTCATGCTGCACTATAAAAACTGTTTCAATTATAATCCATTATCTATTAAACCGTCACCTCTGTTGCAGAGTTTTCAGTGAAGCAACTGCCCTTCCAAAAGTTAAAAATTGGCCTTTCAAATTCAATAGATTGTAAAATTCCATTATATAAAGCATGCAACTGCACCGTTTTTCCCCGTCTGTGACTGAGACAATTGGCCTCATCGATGGGGCAGCGAGACAAGGACAACGCACCCACTCATGAATGTACAACGCGTTCAAAGACGAATGGCAACAACCGTCAAATCGTTAAGGTAATTTAAGCCTTTGCTGCCTTGGGTAATGTATCTTTCCCCATCTTGTCATTTTTTGGATTTTAATTACGTCTAGATTTAGGGTTATCCAAAATTTGGAAGTGGACTTACCACTTAAATTTTTCAATGAAGCATCTACTCTTCCAAAAGTTAGCATTGGTTATGTATCTTTCCCACATTTTGTCAATTTTTGGATTTTAATTATCTGTAGATTTAGGGTTATCAAAGTTTGGAGGTGGACTGACTGCCATCATCGAAGACCAAAGTAGCTGGACTGACCGCCATCATCGAAGGCCATCATCGAAGACCAAAGTAAATATGAGGATAGTTTGCTTGTCAATTTTTGGATTTTAATTGTGGGTAGATTCAAGGTCATCCAAAGTTTCGGGTGGACTCACCATTTATTAAAGTGGACCAAAGAAAATATCACTCTAGTTTGCTTCCTTAATAATGAGTGATAAGTCTAAACTAAATTTTTGAAAAATTTTAATGTGAATTTTTAGATTTCAATTATGTGTAGATTTAAAGCCATCTAAAGTTTAGGGTGGACTCACCACTCATAGAAGATAAAAACAAACATCACTGTAGTTTGCTTCCTTAACAATAATGATGAATCTATCTCCACCTTTAAATTTATACTATTAAAATCCAAAAATTTACCTACTTTCAAAATTTAGAATGGACTCATTACCCATCATAAAAAACAAAAAAAACATCACTATAATTTACTTCCACAACCATATGATAATTGCACTTCCACATAACAAATAAACTCACCACCCATCATAAAAAACAAAAAAAACATCACTATAATTTACTTCCACAACCATATGATAATTGCACTTCCACATAACAAATAAACTCACCACCCATCATAAAAAACAAAAAAAACATAGCTACAGTTTACTTCCATAACCATATGATAATTCCTCCTCCACTTATCCAAAAAAAAAACAAAAGCAAACATCGCTATAGTTTACTTCCCTAACCATAATGATAATTCCACCTCTACCTTGAAATTTACACTCTTGAAATCCAAAATTTTATTTACCTTCCGCATTGAATAGATTGTAAAGATGCCATTATATAAAACATGCAACTGCACCGTTTCTCCCAGGCTGTGACTGAGACAATTGGCCTCATCGATGCGGCATTGATACAAGGACAACGCGTCCGCTCATAAATGTACAACGCGCCCAAAGACGAATGGCAACAACCGTCGAATCGTTAAGGTAATTTAAGCCTCTACGGCAAATTAGGGAGGGACCATAGTAGCAGACCCACAATTTTGACCTGCTGTAACACCATGGGAGATTCCTACCATTGAAGCCACATCTGTTGTGTTAACTCTTATCCCTTGTTTGTCGCGAGAAATTCGAGAATTCCTGATAAACAATAGAAGGGCAATCCAACACGGATTCAACAAAGGAGGTGCAACAAATTAATCCTCAACAGAGACGACAAACTGATATTTGTCATTTAGTCTGATCAGCATTCAACGACTCACGGGTCTCGTGTGCGACGATTGAATGAAGATATAGGTGGTGAGATCTCCGATTTGTACTGCAACCACAGATCTCACAGCCTCCATGGGATCGCAGCAAAAAGTCCACAACCCACTTCAGCTTTTGGATAGCGTTGTTTACCCGGGCTACAATTTTTTAGTTTTGAAGTTGAAATTTAGTGAAAAAAATTCAAAAAATTTAATTTAAAATTTAAAATCTAATCTTCTTTTTCTTTTTCTTGATGATAAAAATAAATTCAACGCTATCAAAAACTATAAAAAACTTCTCGACATTCAAAATCTTGAACTTTAACGACTATAACATAGATCTCCAAAAAAATTCTTAAAACCCTACTAAAATTTCCACAGTTTCAGTGAAAATTCTGGCGGTTAGACTACGGCCTTTTGAATTGATCTTCTCCCCCTGTCTCGTTCTCCGTGACCACAGGTAACCTTTTACCTGTCGATTTGGATTCACAGCGAAAGCTGTGAACTGATGTACCTCCGTCACTATTAATTATTCCGACCCCAGCAGTGATGTACTGAATAGTGTTTTTCAACCAAATTCTCACTGGTCTCCCGGGAGATTGGAGGTGGAAGCAAACAACAAAAGTGTCCATAAATACAACGTTCCAGACTGAAGCCGAACTCTATTTTCCTTTTGGATTTATCTTCCCTCCGGTCTCATTCAAGCACTCTGCTAATGAAGACCAAATGTCAAACATTACAAAAACAATTAAACCCTTCACGCGTTGCTTGTATCTACCTTTTTCTTTTCTTGTCTTTTTTCGTGATATGATCCCAAGCCTAACAGTCTCTTTCTTGGAGTGATCTATCATTCCATCAAGTTGCAGGTCAACACCAACGAAAATGATCCGAAGGAAAGAAGCAATTTCTTCTTTGCATGTGGGTGAAAAGACGCCTATCGACTTCCATAGAGCTTATTTTATTGGGGCCAACTAGAATTGTGTTCATGGGAGTGGTGCTGTGCCGTTTGTGATATACTCCAACATAGATTTATATCTTTTAGAGTCATTATCCAGTTACTTATACATATCTTTTGATACGTAGAAATTCCCAAACTATAAAATATCAAGCATTTATCACAAAATATAGTTGTTAAATTGTGGTAATAATATATGATTATTTAATTTTCTTAATCATTTGATGTTATTTATATATGGATCATTCCATTCGTTTATAATTTTTTTTTGTATATTGTAAATAAGATTTATAGTTTTGTTTTTTTTTGGAGTAACACATTTATGTTATACTACTTTACTATCAGGATAGTCCATTTATAAAGTATTTAGTGAAATTATGATTCATTCTTTCAAGTGCTTAACACTTCTATAATGAAAGTTTTATATATTATATTTAAGTTATCCAAATCATCTCAAATAGATATGTTGTAAAGGAGCCATATAGGTGTGTACAATTAACATGTTCTACTTATGGAGATATTAGGTGTAAATATTTATAATATCATATAGGTAGTAGATAATACTTGTCCTAAATACTAGCTCTCCCAAAAATACAAGTTAAAAAAATTAACTAACACTTAGAATCTACACATACTATGTTAGACTTGTTATGAATACAAGGTGTGACTAGCATTTCCATATGGCCACTACTTTTATTGAGCACAAATAACAAACTTTACTTTGTTTGTGATCCCAAAGGAATGCACTTACATGATGATCATTTTTAAGTGTGAGCCCAATTTAGAATTGGGGTTTGAATCCTTTCATAGGAATTTTGAGGCTTTCACTAAAGTCTCTAGGGTAAAAAAAATCTCACTATTACAAATATCCTAGTATTATTCCACACTCATAGTCCTTTCCAATGGTGCAAAAAGGATTTCAAATGATGTTTTTATGCAAAAAAATATGGTGCAAAAAGGATTTCAAATGAAGTTTTTAAGCAAAAAATAAGCCTCAGGAAAATTGAACACCATGCTATGAGTGGATACAACTTCATCCCCATTAGTCATGTATATGGGACTAGCCATGTGTGGCCATTGAAGAAAACTATAAGTTCAAAGTTGTAACTCTAGCTGAAAGGTTGATGGGGTCAAACCTTACCCTTAGTTGGCTATTGGGTTATATTATATAACTAGCCGCTAGGAGTAGGAGTTATATTCTATGCTATTATATTTCTTTTGCATGAAGTTCAAAGCAACTAGGAGTAGGAATGTAGCATGTATAATAGAGGGCGTTAATGTTCTGTAGTAGCCTCATATTCCACAGGTATTAGTCTTATGTAACTCCATAGAGAGTACCTCTTCCTTTGTACCTAGATATTTTCAATAGAAAAGAAAAAGAGAGCAAACAATGTCACATTCTAGACTAGCTTTCTATCATAAAAATTTTCCAAGGAAAATCTTTGTGGCTATTGTGGATGGTGTGTGTATTTTTTTTTATTTTTTTATTTTTTTATTTCAATTAATTTAAATAATTAAGGAATCAACTAACTAAAAACATGGAAACTAAGGTAAAATTAATGGTAAATATTTCAACAATTTTTTCATATCTCTTGTGAGGAACTATTATATTGGAATATCCACTACAACTCATAGATTAGATTTTCCATCACCATTAATATTGACTTCGATCAAAAGGACCATCAACAATATCCTTTAAGCAAAACTCTATAAACTCTTTTCTTAATCTAGAACAACATCTTTTTCCTCACCTTTCCAACTCAGAATTAATTTAGCTAATGAAACTTCATTTTATTTTTAACTATCATGATAAGCAACCAATTTCTATTCACTATGGAAACTCATTTCCATATATAAATCAAATTGTCCATGCTCCTCCATTCACTTCTAGAACTATCATCTCAAGCAATCATACTAGTTTGGAACTAACTATGCTTTTGGCATGAACATTAGTACTACATGGATTGACTGGGAATCTATTTTACTGTAACAACTAACATATAATTAATTATAAATACTAAATAAATAGGCATCCTATGGACATATCTTCATGTATTGAGACACCTAGGTACCCAACCATGATTCTCACTAGTTCTATAGGGGAATAACCTATATACAAGATGTATCCTAGTTAATCTTACATTCTTTATGCATCTTCCATTGAGGATAAATATAAAAATATTGAGTATTATTATTATTAATTTAAATCAAGAAAAAATTAGGGGAACAAAAAATATAGCTAAATTTCCCATTCATCTACCACACACCATAGAAAGCATACCGAGAAATTATTTTTAGATCACATAATGTTGTCACACAAGGCTACAAAAAATAAAAAGAGGAAATGCTACATATCATCAAATTCATATTCCTTCTTCTTCCTCTGTAGTTTCTCATGTATTTGAAGTCTTTGGCTATATCTTCAACCTTTGGATTTGTTGATCCTTAGGTAGATCCCCATGTAAGCATAAACAACCATGTAAGGACCTATATAGTAAGTTATATCTCTATTATTATACTAATGTAGTTAGACATAGCATTTAATTGTAATTGTACCCTTTCCCTCCCATATATATACTAATTAAGGAGACATAGTTTCATAATTATCTCATCTTGTCTTATGCATTGATTCATTGTAAAAAGATGTTTCACCCTCAAAGTATATTATTATTCATTGATTTTTTATCATTTTCAAGACATTTTATTCATAACATTTGAAAGAAGAGCCTATTATCCTAAGGTTGGTCTCCTTCAATTAAGATATCTTGGCATTTTCATTAGATATTATTTTATGTTTTATATAGTACAGGTGGTAAGAAATGCAAGTTCTTTTAGATATATCCTATGGAAATAGGGTTTGACACAATAATAAAGTGAATTTTAAACAAGACTTTTTGGAATTTTTGTTATAAATATTTGTATGGAACCTTTATATCATGCAATTTGGTGAAGACTCCTGATAGGTATCATCGTATAGTTTATAAAAAATTTAAGTTCTTATTCTCTATTCTTTCAAAGATATATTCTATGGACGATAAGGTATTTGTCTAATCCTCCAATCAATTTTAAAAGAGTCATATTGGATTTTTGGATAAAAAATTACTTTAGTGGAGCCTCAACTATTGAAGTTTTAGAATGTTTAGATGAAATAGTGAATTCCATGTGGAAAATATTTCATATTTTGACTCAATATGTTTAATGAAAGATATATTTTGACTAGTCTAAAATTAATCTTAAAAAAGTCATTTTGGAAATCTTGTAATAACATTTTAATAGCTAAGTTTCAGTCTGTGAAATATTCAGGAGTTTAAAAATACTTATAGGAATACTCTACGCTAAAATTTTATACTTTGAAAGGATCAAACCATATGATCTCCAAATTAGGGTTTTAAAGGTATATAACTAACACGTGGCATAAATTTTGATTGGAAGTTCATTTTCAGTGATAAAAAAATTGTGATAAAGAGGCATATTATTATTTTCTCATATGGAAAAAAGTTTTACAGATAATTCTACTAGGTCTCTTCATAAAAACTCAAACATGATGTTTGAAAAAAATGAATAATTAAAAAATAAGCTAAGGAAATTATATAAGCAAGTTGATAAAATTAGTGCTAGTATTTTTCAAATAGGTGGATTTACATTGCTCTCAAGGATACTGTAAAAAGGAAATGGAACATCAAATTAAAGAGAAGGTGGATAAAATTAAGGAAGAAATACAAGAATCCATGGATGAAACTAATGAAGAAATGGAATAGAAGATTGAACAATTAAAACATAAGATCGTACAACTCCTATAAGGGAGGCTCCCTAAAATGATATGGAGATGCAAGAAAAACATAAAAATAAGAATAAAAATTATATTGAGACTCAATGACATTTTGATAGTATTTCTATAACACATGAGGAGTACAAACATTGAATCTTAGAATCATGATTATTCATCACTCCAAGATCCACTTACTCAAGGCTTCATGCTGGCACTAAGGAACCACTTATTTTCAAAGAGAGGAAGTTTTTTGGTAAAGATCCTATAACATGGATATTCTAGATGGAACAATTCTCTGACATATGCCAAGTGTTAACCTTTCAAAAGGTAATGATTACATCATTATATTTTTGGAAAATGATCAATTTTGTCTGATATTAATTGTTTTGTGAAAGAAAAAATATTATTTTGCCTCTTGGTCCATTTTTATTGATGAATTGATAACAAATTATTACTAATGATAAATACTTAGCAAAATGGTCTAATTCTAAAGCACATTAAACAATTCCAAAAGCTAAGTCTCACAATAAAGTATATTGTACAGAACAAACTATTAAATATCTCTATGGGAACTTGAAAGTGAAGCATTCAACATGATGTGTGTCTCTTTCAACATAAATCCTAATACCATGTTTTGAGAAAGTTGAAAATAAAAATATGGTTACTAGAAAATTATCCACTAAGAACTATAGTGAGCATCCTTTTCCTCCTCTTAGTCTAACTCAATACACAAGGTTGACACCTCAACAAATATATGAAATAAGATCAAAGGGACTATATTTTCTTGAATATAAGATCTTGAGTGTTATTTCCAATCACTGCCTTTGAATTTATAGATTCACCTATGATTGTTAGAGTAGCTAATTCTAATAAAATTTCTACATGTCAATTGAGTTGGGTAAGCTCAATACATTGGTTAACTTCATTGAATCCAACAAAATTATCACAACTCCCTTATAGGTATAGGCCAACATGTACAAGAAAAATCTATTCCAATGAACTAACCAAGTTATCAATAAGGATACAAGCCAACCCACAAACCAATAGCCCATTTATGATTACAATAACCAATCATTTTTGTCACATAGCCTAGTTGTACTAGCAAGATGCACTTCATGTTTAATATAAGTGATCAATTTGATTCATCCATCCTAGTATAAGGATGCAATATAATCATCCTACATGACTTTCCAAGGGGTCAATGAATAAATCAAAATAATAACCAATCAAGTCATGCATATGGGATAGATATTTAAAGGACACATTAAAGGATACAATGTAGGCTCTTTCTTTTGATAGGCACATATTTTCTATAGATTTTATGCCAATGGTTTATTACAACTGAATATGAGTTCTTGGAGAGGCTTAGGGTGAAGGACCCCCTTTGTCTACCTCTCCACCTTAAAATATTTTAGCTTATATTTCCATAGAAAAATAATTCTCAATCCCCTTATATGGTTAGCAAGATGCCCAATCTTCAACATTTCACCTTAGTTTTATTTAAATTGGATTGGTGATTTTTCTTTTTTTGATATTGCAATAAAAACTCCTGCCATGAGAAAATTAATCATAAAAAAAATAGAACCTAGTGCTATAATAAAGACATGAGAATGACCTAGGGCCTATGCTACACTAGTTGCAAAATAAGAATGAAAACTTTCCTTCTTGATGTAAATGTTTTATTTTAGTTATATTTTTTATTTTTATTTTATTAGACCCAAAATTCCAAACATAAGTGTAATATATGGTCGTAAATATAAGGTTTTACACATCTACAATAGTTTTCCTCATCCATATGATAAATTTCCCCTCTTTCTCTATCAAATTTGTGTCTTCTTTTAGATATATCACTTTTTTTTCTTTAGACAACAATTATTTATCGAACCCCCTTTTGCATGGCCTTCATTTTAGAAAAAGAAACTCCTCTCTTACATTCTTGGATACCACAAATTGCATTTGAACTTGTAGATTTAATCTTGTAATCATTATTCCAATGCAATGAAGAAATTTAAAGACAACCCACAACATCATATCGAGCAATCATAGTTGTCACACTACCAAAGACACATTGTAGCAATCATCTCATGATATATCATCTACTCTCCTACCTACATTGATCCTATATTACAGAGGATTAGAAACATTAAAATACAGTGATCATGAACACTTCACGAGAGAATTAGACCTATAGAGAAATGGTAGAGTAGACATGGATTCCACAAAATAAAATTGTGTGTTCTGTTCAAAAAAGTATTTTATGGATATAGATAGATAAAGTTGCACCTAAACATGGACAAGCTACCTAAATTCACTAACAAACTATTGGGAGAATATCTCAAGAAAGCACCAAAATAGGAGCTATCTAGTTGGGGGAGAATCTCTCATATCCAACTAGATGTACAAAAACTTCTGAAACTTAGAAACAAACCCATGAGTTAGAGATAAACTATATTTCACAATGACCAAAATAAGTAGAAACAAAACTTCAATATAATCAGACAGATAATACAAGTATAAATTACTCATTGTAATAGTGAAGATAAGGACATTACCTCCCATTTAATGAAGTCAAACTAAAATTGGTTCCTTCTTACAAGTATTTGGATCTTGAATGTGATTCCATTTATAATTGGAATTATTTTATGGAGAAATGTATAATAGCACACATGCAAAAAAAATATTTTATGCAAAATAAATGAGTATTTGGATCTTGAATGTGATTCCATTTATAATTGGAATTATTTTATGGAGAAATGTATAATAGCACACATGCAAAAAAATTATTTTATGCAAAATAAATGAAAACAAGAGTTGAAAATTGAAGGGACACTCTTTAAAACATTGTACCAAACATGATTATTTGTGCTATCATTAAAAACATTATATCAATAAGGTATGCTACACACAGAAAATACATAATAATATGAATATAAGATGACACATATTAGTAATAAATAGATGATACATATTAGGAATAGATAGATGATGACCAAATACAAACACACACGAAATTAGAACCATAAATCATGATGTTCTCATTAAATCATCAAAATCAAAATGTATTACATGAGCCACAATAACTATAAGTGAGAATCCCAATAGAAAATACAATAAGTAAATACTAAAATCATAAAAAAAAATCATAAATACTAATCTCAAAAAATGTATTCTAATTAATTAATTAATTAATTTTACTTTTATCTATAATTTTTATGGAATTAAAAAGAAAATAAAGTACTGTACAAAAGGACTTTAAAAGCAGTGGATAAATCCACTTTGCCAAGACTCAAAATGCCTTCAAAGCCACACCAAACCTCTTAACACTGTAATCTATAAAAAGCAGTGGATAAATCCACTTTGCCAAGACTCAAAATGCCTTCAACGCCACACCAAACCTCTTAACACTGTAATCTATAAAAGGCAGTCGATAAATCCACTTTGCCAAGACTCAAAATGCCTTCAAAGCCACACCAAACCTCTTAACACTGTAATCTATAAAGTGAAATGAAGAATTAACACTGTAATCTATAAAGTGAAATGAAGAAAAACGACGGACAGTTCTATGTTTTAAGATCCACAGAGTGCTTTTCCCAAAAGGACGGCGTTTGCCGTCACAAGTTTGACTTTGGCCAGCAAGACAGTGCCATCATGAAAAAGGTATGAAATTATATCAATCCAACATTAACCAGGCAAAAAAATCAATATATTAAAATATTGCAAATCTTACCATCCATTAATCCTTTGATTCGTTACTCGGTACTCTCTTTTTGGTTGCGAGAGAATATTTGATGTGGAATAAAGAAGATTGAAAAGCAAGACAATCACACATCCAATCAATTGGCAGAGATAAGGTTAGGGATTTATAGTAGTACCTTCCAGATTTAATTTTATTCCATTTTATGAGAGATTTTCTGTCTCTCTCAGAGGAAGCAATTCTTTTAATTCTTTTAACAAAGTAAAATCATTAATTCTAACTATTGAGCATAGATTTAATCGTCGTCATTAATCATATTAACAGGGTCGAAAAGCTTTGGATATTAAAATATGTTTATGATGGGTATGGAAGACAAGTTTTTAAATAACCCTACTCACGATCAACCAATAAAGTTGAACGCCACTGTAGCCGAACGGACTAGCAGAATTATTGAAAATGTGCTTCATAGTTCTCACGTTTATTTGAAAGCAGTCGGCAGTTATAATCAAATTAGAAAAAGCCCTGCATTTCAGAGACTTGTGGGCACGTTATGATCAAATGTAACGGAAATTTCACCCTTTTGTCACACGATCTGCAAGCCTTAGCAATTTGTTACACATATCGAATAACCCTACCAAATTTGTTACAACTTCAAAATCGTGATGTAATGCTCGCAAGATTGCATGCGGATGTAAGAAAACGTGAAAACAGTTATGAAAGTGGAATCTGAGAAAAAAAATGTGAACGCCATTCATGGAAATCGAATCTTTCTATTAATAATAATGATGAATGTCTATTCTCATCATTACTCCAGGAATCTCGTCCCACAGGGAGAACTTCAAGATCTATGCAATTGACACGTCTAAAAATCAAATATGATAAACAGCCTTATATGGCATTCAGGGTTTATGTAAAACTATTATTTTTTTGGCTTACTTCAAGTAGAGATCTCACAAGCTGATTTGTGAGCTCGGAAAGGATTGTAAATTGTGAACTTGTAACCAGAGAATGACTGTGATGGTTAAATTATATACGTCGAAATCAAATCCCAATATCTTAAACTTTAAACTTTGGTCATATCTGGCTGCAGCCATGACTCATGCTTTCACCTGCATTTCAATGTCTTGATCTGCAGGGAGAGGCTTCGTTTTCTCACTGTCACAAGCTGGATGTTCTACAGTATTCTCTTTCAATTGCGTCTTCCCTGCATCCAATTTTCTGTCTTCAATCTTTGGGCTCTTTTTCTGACGATAAATACAATATACCACCATCTGAACTAAACCCAATGCCAATCCAAGAAAATTTGGAGCCTGCATCAGAAACAACAAACAAATATATATGATCAGAAAAATGAGGTGTTCAGGAATGCATGGAAACGTTATTTGTACAAGCCAATCTATTATTTAACCTAACAACGACGGTTATAAATAACAACGTTTATGAATAAAATAAATATAATTTTGGAATATATGTACACATATTCAATTGGGGTTACGTGCGGTGGTTCTGCAGAATGAGCTCACCACTCAGAATCAAATTCCAGCAGCTCACCCCTCAGAACGAAATTCCAGCTCGTTATGATGTGTTCAAATGCCTAGATAAATATTGATGTATTGGTTTAGAGTCTGGTTAATGTCTAGATAAATATTGATGTATTGGCTTAGATCTTTGTTAAATTTTTTAAGTGAGTATATGTGTAAATTGATACCGGCTTTATAAACTTTTTAAATGAGTATACATGTAAGTTGATACCAGCTTTATACCTCACCTTGTGAATTTTTTTGAATAAGTATACTTGTGGATTGACCCATAGCAACTTTACTTAAACCCTTGGCCCTTGAACTACACAGACTAATTTCTAATTTTTTGTTTTATATAAATAGATACAAATGGGATTTTGAAAAGTGTTGAAGTGATATAAAGCTCACAATTGAGTTTAATTATGCTATGATAAATTTCAGGTGAGAGTGTCTAGCTTGGTCGTATGAAAACAAAACTGAGAAAAACAAAAATTGAGGAGACGTTTCATATAGTTTAATTCTACCAATTTTTTTTTTTAAATTTCACGATGAATATATACCATTTTGATTTATTTCACAATGAATTTTGAGGTTAAAACTAAACTGTACAGTTAGTGCTACGCTTACCATGATAAGGATATCCTTTCCCAAGGCACCGTAGGTCAACCACAAAATACTGCTCATAAAAGCGAACAGTGACAAGGAGAAGGGCATGAACTCCACACTTTTTGTTTGAATCACCAGTTTCTGCATCACACGTACGTGAGTAAATAGTAATACGTGAGTAAATAATAATAGATCAAGAAGAAAGTTCAGTATACTGCCTTGTAAGTACTGTGATGAGAAAAAAAGGTCAGGCATATATAAAAATTTTGAAGTAAAGCAAAGCGAGAGCTTACAATTACGGACAGTGGAGAACCATAGAGAGTCACTGTCGCTACCATCCCTGTAGTTCCTACGAGAACTTTCTTATGTTTGTGATCGTGGAGAGCAAAGAAAGAAATTGTTGCAACAGTACCGAACAACGTGAACACACCCACGAGCATCCTCAGCATTGTTCTCTGTTAACAAAATTTGACATCCAATATTTTAGATTGAATAGTAAATTCAATCAAGACTGCCAAAAAATATATATGATAGTCTGCTAAAACAAACATTAAATTGTCACATTGAGCATCGATAAATTTTACATCAATCTGGTGCAAATCAGAAACTTTTAAGAATGTATAAGTGTATGAAATGATGTTTTCTAGTTTTTGTCCAACTGTAAATCCAACCCCATCATCAAAAAATTAATCTAGAGAACAAAGATGGATTGAAACACTGATTTGTTTATGTTGCTGAATTCCAATAGCTAATAGAAAATTAGCTGTTAAATTCCAACAATTATTAGAGAATTCGTTACATGTTTAAGGTCAAAAATTTCACATGCATCTGGTAGAAATTTTAAGCATGATCCAAGTTCCCTGTATGAAATAATGTCTTCAGGAAATTTTGGAAATTTTGACTGATCCTGAACCCAATAAGGTCATCAAATAAGGTGTCTCTAGATTCCAAGAACTTTGTTACATGATTTGAATCAGAGATGCAGTATTAATTACCTTAACTTTAGGTGGAGCGAAGGTGAGATAGATGGATATGAAGCAAAACTCCAGAAGGAGCCCAAGGCAGTTCACAACCAATACTACAATGTTCTCCAAGCCGTTGCTGATAAGAGGCGAGCCATACCACATGTAGGTAAGACAGTTGAACAGCGCTATTGCGTAGGGAAAGCCTGAGAAATCCTCAGTAGATCGTTTCTGTATCACTCGCTTGAACGTAGTACTGCTCATCAATTTTGCAGGATCAGTATACATTTTATTAGAAAAACACACCATTGTCCTAAAATTTCAGTTGGAAGGCAAGCATATACTTACATGGGTGCAGCATACATAAGCAAAGAAATGGCACTTCCTGCAAATTCAGATAAATAAGCAACAATCAGTTCATTATATACCCAATATAGTTTAAGTAAGCAGAAAATTCGACTTTTAGCCTGCTCTATGGAGCTATTTTCTAAGAAAAAGCCTATATGAAACAAAAAATCAAAAGAGTTGAATTAGGGTTCCTTGTTTGCTTCATACAAACCTAAAATGCCGACCCCAGAACGTATTAAGCTGGTCATCATTTTTTCAACTTGTTGAAAACTAAAATCTCTTTATTTGAAATGGAAAAAAAGATGCTGCTGCCTCTGCTACTGAGGAGGAGGAGGGTTTGTTCAATTGCTTTCCTCTTGCAGCTCAGAGAGAAGGAAAGGGTGGCATACTTATACAGGCATTCTGTTTTTCAGTGGTTTTGCCTGACGCGCCACAAAGATTCCCTGAACTGGGTGGAGAACACTGGCGATAAGAAAGAAAGAAGGAAACTAATTATATTAAGGACACGGAAGCAGGGGAAAAGCCCTCAGAGAAGGCTTTATTCATCAAAATCAACGAAACTAACACACCCGCGTTGTCGGTTTAGATGAAAGCGTATTTTCGCCCACTTGTTCCTGGCCCATCGTCGTGCAAATGCAGTACAGCCTTATAATTGGGTGTGATCGGTTTGATTTCTTCAGCCTCCGCCTTTATAAAATTTTCATAAATCATTTGAATGTACTGTAAAGTTAATTGATCTATACATATTCTGCGTGTTCACTGCTTCTCCACGCATCTAGCGGTATATTTAGCAGAAAGAAGGATTGTGTGGCATGACAACTTTTTATTCGGCGGTTATGACAAAGCTCTTTCGTTCCGTTCGTTTACCTGATTTGTCACCAAAATAGCGTTTCATCCCTTATTTTTTTCTCCCTTTTTTTTCCTTAAACCTTTCAATCAATTTCATGGAGCTCGATGTGGAGCTTTGGAAACTCATGTACTAACCTAAAATCTCTCGTGATTGCATTGTTGCTACGTCGGTGTTCATCTCGCATAATTAGGTCATGAAAATTAGGTTGGTGTTCTATCACCTGTACGGCCTATGTTCTACTAGGACCAAGTTTTTCATATCGCGTGGTTCATTATAATCCCCATTTTATCGTAAATTATAAATTATATTTTATTATAGTAGAAAAAATTATTATAATTCAATTGTAAAACAAATTTAGAGGACAGTTATTTTTGGCTGTTATTCTTGAGTGGAGACTAATTCATCATTTTTATTCAAGGAAACTCATTATCCTTATTCAAGGAAAACAGGCCACCAGGCCACATGGAATAAACTGGTGCTCTGTAAGGGGACCAGTTTTCACTCTTGGCTTTCACTCTGGCTAGATGCCCATGTGTCTTTAGCCTTTAACCTGTTTCCCTAAAAACTCTTAGCCAAACAAAAATAGTTTTAAAACATATTCTATACTCTAAACTAATAAATTATAATTCTTATTTTGATAGCTTATTATAAATTTTAAAATTTATATTTAATATATTTTCAAATATTTTTTAAATAATTCAAATTATAAATAATTATTGTAACATAAATTTATATATATATATGTATTTAACTAATCAAATTTTAAGAATAAATTATAATTCTTACTCATAATTTATTATAACTTTTAATCTAATGATTCAATATATTTTAAAATACTTTTATAATTCAAATTATGAATAATGATTGAGTAATAAAAGATAAGATTTCATTTTCAAAGTAATAAACTGAGGTATAACTGAGGTCAAGTGACATTCATGGGTAGAAAGTGTATACTTTTATTTGTTTTAATTTATATGTAAAAATATAGTAAAGGGCAATAATTAAAAATAACTCATCTCAATATATTTATACCATTAAAGAAATGAAATAATTCATATATATTAAAACTTATATATATATAATATATATTCAATTCAAATAAAGAGTTCGATATAATTTATATACTTTGATAGATACATGGGTTACTTAGAGAAATATATGTAGAGACAAGGTTTACCAAGAAAAATGTATGTGCAATTTACCTTCATTACTAACGGAAAGGAATTGATATTCATTTATATAGCTTATGTCGAGGCAAAGAATACTAAGTATATTCTTTACTCTCCTCTCCCAAGGTAAGTAGTTAACATGGGTACATAACTGACTTCTAAGCGTATACAATGTGCTTGTGCTTTTTGAAGTGATTGGTTGTGGTCCTCAAGAAACAATGGATTTTCCATTTTTTTCTAAGTACTTTGTGAATATAGGAAAGAGTTTGATGGATGCGATTTATTAGATAACTAATATCGTATCATATGGTTAAATTCGTATCATATAATTATATGGTTAAATTTAAAAATAGTTAAAATATATTTTATTTTTTTTCCAACAAAAATGATAAGTTTAATTAAGATGTTGAAAATTACATGTAAATGTTTTAAGAAGTATATACTATATAGAGTGGTTATTACTATATATTTGAAAAAGACTATCAAAAATCTATTCCAAGACTAAGTAGATATAAAATTACATATTTGTTAAATATATGTATATAAATACAGAAAATATAAAGTGTGTGTGATATCTAGATCATAAAAAATCAGAGGCTAGTTGCCCCATCAAGTCCTTGATTGTCATATGGTTTGTGGAAGTACTAGTAGAAGTCATGTCTTCACTGCGCTTGGGTTGTGCCCCGAATGCTCTTGATCATCCAAATCCCTTTAGGCTGAAGCGAGGCCTCCTTGGATAGACTATCAAAAATATGATTATGCTCCCTTTAGAGAAAATTCTAAAGACTAAGGTACACAAGGAGTCTACTCCACTAAGTGTGTCCCAAATTGTCATAATTGAACAAGTTCTTTGGCCTTTTAGTTACTAGAACAAACATTTGAAACTGTCCTAGACCCAAGTCTTAGACCCACTTAAGTCTAGATCGCTCTCATTAGATCCATAATTAAGTTGGATCGTTAAAAATATATTTTAATATATAAGAAGATTTTTTAAATTAAAATAAGGCTCTATTGAAGGCACGTTTACATTTACCACATATATATTATTATATTATATTTTTTATTTAGTTGAGCTAAATTTACATTTCACAAAGAAGTGGTATATTATTATCATTATTATTTTTATTTTATATTTCGTGAGCTAACTTTACATTTCAGAAAGAAAACATTTCACTAGTAATTATTAATTTTTTTAATAAATATGGAAAACAATTATTATTTTAAATAAAAAATTTAAAATAAAATATCCTTCAATTTCTAAAAGCAAAAGCAATGTTTGATGATCTTAAAAATTAAGAAACTTAAGTATTGTAGGATAGAAATTATATTTAAAGTAGATGTTGGATATATATGTCAAATATTGAAATTAATATATTAATGAGAGAAATAATAAATGGTATAAAAAAGACACAAAACAAAATAGTCTTTATAATATTTGGTGAAAAATAAGTTATTTTATTTCTTAAGATATATTTCTAGATATATTAGAAATATTACTTTTAGAACTAAAATTGAAATTAGCATCATTCTTTAATATCACACAAATGCATGTGTTATATGACATGTTTATGAAGAGAATCTCCTATAAACTTTAATGATGGAAGTGTGCTTGTGTTAGAGCTCTGTTGACGGTGCTGGACTCACCAACATGTTAATGGGATCTCCTTGGTAAGAAGTCCCAATTAGACCTTAGATCGTTCAGTGGAGTCCCAACAATGGGTCATAAAGCAATGCCTTGACCATGTTTCTGCATAGAGGCAAGTAAGATAATTGTATTAGTAGCAGGGGTGTGACTGCTATAGTGAGTCAAGGAAGGTGTAGGAAAGGTTCTAACAAATGTGGGTTGAGATGAGTGCACCCCTTGGCAACCTGTAACAGTACTTGGATGGGAAGGGAACACATGAGTGAAGATGCATCACAAACTAGAAAGCAAGTCAGATGGAAATCCAAAGTGATGGTTAAACCAACAACACATCTGCAATAAGATTCATAAAATTGCATGCAAAAATAGTTCATACACAACTATGTAAGTTAAACAACATATATTTCTATAGCAATCGGAATAGTCCAACTACAATAATAACATATGCATGAAAACGTGTTGGCTCTGTTTTATTAATAAGTGTAAGATTGAGTCATACAATACATCCATGTAAACCCGCTAGCTCTAACAGTGGAACGTTATAGCCACATCCGCCTGCTCCTCTAAAGAGATGAACTAGCTCCATGCAGTGGAGAAGCCAAGGCGCGTTACAATATTGTCCAAGCTTTCTCCAAGATAGTCTTATTAGAAGCTTGGTTGACCAAAAGCATTTATAATGAGTTATGAGGTTCTATTTATAGCAAACGGTGGGGTGACCCTTGACATTCCCCTTGTGGCAATTCATCTACCCTCATGACTCTTCATCTACTGTATGACTGTTACATCCAACTATTGACACCTGAACTTCCACTTGAAGTGAATTTACATTACAATGCACATGTGCTCATGTGAGAGGAAATGGATTAAGAAGGCCATGCAAGACATCATTAACACTCGGTCCATTGTGGTGAGACCAACTATTTGACATGCTTGTGACGGTGAAGGTGGTGAGCTGATGCCAAGTTTGGTCGTCTGTGATGGTGTGCATGCACCCCATGGTGACATCTTGTCGAAGCGAACTCTTGCCTCCATTGCAATCAGTGCATTGGTTCGGCCCCTTCGTCCAACTCCTTTGCTAAAATGCGCATGATCTTCTTGGGTGCGATTGAACTGGAAACACATTGATGCATAGTGTCCATGTTGATCTTCAAGTATGTGTTGGTGGTCATGCACATCAACTTGCCGAATTACATGTTCAGCGCCAGTTGGAATTGCTTCTTGTCTTTGCCTTGGTAAGTGTGCTGAATGAGTTGGATCTCATGCATGTGCATAATGACATGCATGTTTTTTAATCCCTCACATGCGATCAACAACACTGCTCACCATGTCTTCTCTGTGCCAGTTGCTGGGATAGATCTATAACTTGTACAGGCACAGAATCATCCATATGACATGTTGCACCCACTGTTGTTCATATTCCTAATGCAACTCATTCATTTGTCCATGCAGCTTCATGTTCTTCCTTGAGTTGTTGCTTTAGCACATGCAACTCCTTCTTTGTTCCATTCTCTATCTTCGTGTGATATTCATGTTGCTCCATCACCTCATAGCCAGAGTCTCCAAAGTTTCTTTCATCATCAGTGGATCTGCTTGAGCTTGCAACTTTGTTCCGCCTCTATGTTGTCAACAACCTTCCTCTTACATTCACTGCATTCGGTATGCTGCCTTCAGCTCATGTTCATGATGCTACTCGTTGTGATGTTGTTGTTTTCATATCTTGATGTCCTTGTCTACAAACAACTTGATATATTCGTGAGTAGGAAAGCGAATAGACATTTGATCGACTACATCTCCAGGTGTGCTTTGAACGATGTCTTCGATTTTGCTCTCTTGGAAACCATTGTACCTGCATTGCTAAGAGGTAGATGAACACCTGCAATACTTGGAGGCATGGCAACGCTCATGGCAATTAATTTATCAGTCGAAAACCAAAATGAACTTGAGAACTGAATTGCAACATACTTGTGTGACTGATCATGAAGGTTGTGTGATTTTGGCTGGGAGGTCGAGAGATTGACTGCCAAGACTATGCAAGGCACAGTCTAGGTTGTTGGGAGAACAACTGACTGTTGGAACTGCACAATGCATAGTCCATTCTGGTTACTAACGGCTGGAATTAGGCAATGTACAATATCAACTGGTAATGCCTACAAGCTCAGTGACTGTGTTGCGCAATTTTTTGGGCCAAAGTCACTGTCCCTCATAAATGTGCAAAATAGTCCTGGAGGACAGTGCTTGGGTAGAAATTCACATTTTTGGAGAGGAAGACAGAGCCTTCCTTCCCCAGAGTGCACAATGTTGTCACAATGAAGGCACAGTCTGGGCCAAGGCTGGCTAGACTTGCTAACAGGAAACTGAGAGCAAATATGACAATGAATGCATGTCAACACTAAGTGAAAGCAGAAGTAATCGATCGTGCATGCAATCATTGAATGAAAGATTCAGTAAGTAGATTGACATGCATGTGGGTGAATCAAGTCATTGAATCGGTGACCATTCATGAAAAAGAGTTTCATGCATGCGATGGCAGTGAGATAACAACAAAAACTAAAACGGTGCTAGTGCAAGCTAGTATGTATCAAAACGATAGCAAATGCTCACTGAAATCAAGCAGACAACATTCATACAAAGAAAAACACAAAAAAGTGCCAGAAATAAAACACAAGACATGGGAAGTGGCCTTACCCCAAAACAGCTGAGCTGAATGTGTTGACAACTCCTAGATGTAATGTGGGTTGTCAAAAATGCAAGGTTGATGTGAGGAATGAGCTATGCAACATCTAGTTGTTGAGTTTTGATAATATCGAGGTTGTGACGCACATGCCAGAAATCTAGGGAAAGCGACACTTGGTGTGAGGTTTCTAAAATGATCCTTTCATGTAACCTCCAGCTGCCAAAAATAGATCCCTGAAACAAGGGATTCCTTTGCATGCTGGCTTGGGAGAAGTAGCCCATGCATGCAAGTATGTGTTGCTCGGTCCTAGAGGGAATTGGTCAACTCAGTTGTACATGCAAGAGGTTATTCGACTGCTGGGAGAAAATGCACATTTTTGGTTGGGAGCTCGGCTAGTTGTCTGGGAGATTTGTGAAATTTATTGGTAGAGTAGCTAACTACTGCCCAGATTTGTGCAAATTTTTGGTTGAGTAACCCTGCTGGGGAAAATTACGCAATTTTCACTCTGAATGTTGACTGCCATAATTGTGCAATTCTGGAGCCCAATAGGCTGCCACTTAGGATTACACAATTTCTGGAGGGAAGGTTGGTTTCCCTCTAGAATTATGCAATTTCTTGCGGGTGCTACTTAGCCTACAATTAGACAAAGTCTGGGTGATCAACCTATGAGGGGAATGCATCAAGCTATGATCCACAGGTTTCATTTATGCAAGAAAAACATTGAAGCTTGTGTACTTGACGAAGTAAGACAAGGTGCTGTGAAAGGTTGGCAGGGAGGCTCCAGAATGAAGCTAAGGCCAAATTTTGGAGGGTGGTTATAGCCTCTACAACACTTGGCAACACACTCGTAGAACTCCAGCTCTCTGAATGGACCTTGTTTGAGAAAATAAAGTCTAACACCTCCAAAAGTATTGTTCAGTTCTCATCTTATCTTGGTTTCACACTAGCTTGATTGTAAGATATAGCATCTGCCAAAATATTGGTCAATTAACACACATTCCAAGCTAAGGCAACACAGTTGTTTCGATTGGGGTTGAGGGGTATATTGGTGCACAAGCAGTATAGTCTTCAGAGTCTTAGTTTCATCTTTGGTGTTGCTCTGTTGCCAGCAGGCCTAGACAGTACCTCGGTGGAGTCACATAGGAACACTAGCATGGCCTCGCTTCCAGCGAGTCTAGTCAGTACCCCAACAAAGTTACTTGCATCACCTCTCTACGAAGGAAGCCTTTCTCTTCTTTCACCTTATTCATTTTCATTTCTGAATTTTTTCACTTTTCATTTTTTCCATTTTTCATTTTTCAGTTGTGCATAACACTTATTCATTTCAGAGGTGGAAGAGGGATCTCGACTTATTGAGAGAAAAAGAGGTTGTTCCAGTAAAGAAGTATTTTATTATATCTCTGACGTGCCTATTAAGGTTTTCCCCCTCACCTTACTCTACTTGACTGAGCTGACAAGGGTTAACCTAAAAACAACCGACTAGAGAAGGTGACACTAGTTAGCATGCAAGCGTTGTGTTTTCGCCAAGGTTCACTTCAAACAGTACATATTTCCCTTCAATGTATCATGGATTAAAATTAACGAGCTCTTCATATAGAAGCAAGATGACAGATAACCAAGTAGTGATAGATGTACAAGCCCTCTTGTACTCCACCCAACTCATTTCAAGATTCATACACTGCTTCATGTGAACCTAACCTACGAATGAAACAAGAAAACTATACGAAAAAAGCGAACTAACAAACAAAAAAGAAAAGAAAAAGTATAAGAAAAAGTGAGAGCAAAGCAAGTAAGCAAACAAGCAAGCAAAAAAACAAACAAACAAAGTGAGTAAGCAAACAAGCATGCAAGCAAACTGATTGAAAGTAAAACTACTCCTACTCCTACACTAACGGTGCATGGGCCTGATCATGTGAAGTGATATTTCCAATGCAACCACTAGCACATTGGTAGACCTTTGTTGGTGAAGGCTTGGTCTGCAGACTACCCAGTTGTCCGAACTAGAAAGCAAGAAAGATATACAATGAAGACAACCACACTTCATGTTTGATAGTGCCCACAGGACATAAGTGGGTGCAATTACATGACGAGCAGTCTGTGGACTTATCATAGTGTTGTGTGACATTGCGTGCAACTTTAAAGCATAAGCACACCCTTGAATGTGGCATGCAAGAAAACGAAAGAAAAAAAGATAACTTGTGTTGTGAATGAGTGCTTGCAATGTAAGATTCCTCCAATGCATGAGTGATGTGGTTGTGCAGTTTGAGTGGAGGAAGTATGATTTGTGTGTGATATTGATCTTCAATGCATACAGATGAGTGAACAAGATCCTGAGTTGATTGAATAGTTTCATGATTGGAAGTGAGGCTAACCCCAAGAGAGCGAGGACCTAACATAACCATCACCTCGGGTTGAAGTGCCTTGACAGCCTTGGGTGTTTCAACTTCTTCACTAGATAGATCATTATAAACCGGTGGCTTTGAAATATCAACTGCGATAGAGTCATGATTATGATCAAATATGGAAACAAATGGATCACGACCACCACGATCAAAAAAATCAATGATTTTGTCAACATCCTCATGATGAGATGAATCAAATAGAGGGGTAGATGAAAAGTGAAGAAACTCATCCTCTGTGTTTCTGGAAAAAAGAGATGAAAGATTAAGTGGATTTTCAATGAATAACTTATTCTATCTGTTATCAAATGATGGACCAACATTCGGCGAGTCCTGCAAGTGATAAAAAAAGGGTGCATCCATGGATGAAGACACACATGTGAAATCATGGATGGTAGGTTCACCAAAGATGTTAGGAAAGAACAAAGGGGGCTCGGGTGGAAGGGAGTCATCCTTCGTCGAATGTTTATGCTCATGCTCTTCATGAGTGCCATTGTATTTTGGTTTTGCAATACCAACTCCGTCAATGGCATGTTCCTTGTTCACAACAAGTGAAGAGTTCAGAACATAAAACACAAGACAGTATCATCCAGAGGAACACTCGAGTGCGAAGACGGAGGTCGTAGAAGAAAATGCATATGAGAACTTGAAGGAATCACAACCAAATCTGCATGAAAATTGAGTGAAGTGATGTTGGGAGGATGTGAAAACTAAACAAGTGTGTGAGCATGATCCTCAACATCACTTGGCAGTGGTGGAGCTATTGAATGAGGGGAAGGCAGACAGTTAGTGAGATAGTGACTGCATCCACATGAGATTGTGCAGTTGCCTCACTGAATAATTTTGAGCGAGGCTTGATCTCAAGCTTATTCTTGGGATGGGAATATTTATTAAGGCAATATTAAAACCGGTCCCAAAGATAGGAAAATTTCATCTGGATCCTTAGAGTTTGAAGCTGCAAGTCATGGAAGCGCTGCCAAAAATCCATAACCAATTCATGCGGAGCCTTTTGTTGCTATAACAGTTTCTGGTCAAGATAGTTTGGATCAAAATGATAAGAAGTATCTTCAATGAGATCACAGAAGTGCTCAAGTGAGTGGACACTATCAGTTGGTAAGCTGAGAAACTATCGACGTGGAGATTCCTGAAGTGTGTGTGCAATCAACAAGCTGGCTTGTTTGTCGGAAAACCCATCTTCCTCATGAAGCATGGAAATAAATTCATGTAAGTACTCAAGCCAGGCCACTTCGCTTTCACCATCATATGTGTAAGTGGATAGGAGATCAGAAAACTCCCCTGTGATGGAGACATCTTCACGATTTGAAAAACATCGCGAAGGGAGAAGAGTGCAAGAATTAATGAGAGGTATGCAAAGGTTCAAAACTAGATGAGAGGACACAAATTCTCATCAGGCCCTCCTTCTAGCAACAAAAATGTTGACAGTGTTGGACCCACCAACATGTCAAGGGGATCTACCTGGTAAGAAGTCCCAATTAGACCTAAATTGTTTGGTGTAGGAGTCCCGGTAGTGGGTCATAAAGTAATGCCTTGACCACGATTTCGCACAAGGAAAAGTAAGATAACTTTAGCAGTAGCAACAGTGTGACCGCTACAGTTATTTAAGGAAGGTGTATGAGAGGTTCTAACACATGTGGGTTGAGATGAGTGCGCCCCTTGGAAACCTGTAACAGTACTTGGATTGGAAGGGAAGACACAAGTGAATATGCATCACAAGTTAGAAAGAAAGTCAGCTAGCAATCCAAAGTGATGGTTAAACCAACAACACATCTGCAAAAAGATTCATACAATTGCATAAAAAAAAAGTTCATACACAACTACGTAAGTTAAACAACATACATTGCTACAGCAACTAGAATAGTCCAACTACAATAACAACATATGCATGAAAACATGTTGGATCTATTTTATTAATATGTGTAAGTTCCAGTCATACAATACATCCATGTAAACCTGCTAGCTCCAACAGTGGAGTGTTATAGTCACATCCACTTGCTCCTCCAAAGAGATGAACTAGCTCCATTCAATGGAGAACCCAAGGCATGTTACAATACTATCCAAGCTTTCTCCAAGATAGTCTTATTGGAAGCTTGGCCGACCAAAATCCTTTGCAATGAGTTATGAGGTTCTATCTATAACAAAGGGTGGGGTGACCCTTGACATTTCCCTTTGTGATAGTTCATCTACCCTCATGACTCTTCATCTACTCTATGACTGTTACATCCAATTATTGACACCTAAACTTCCACTTGACATGAAATTACATTACAATGCACGTGTTCATGTGAGATGAAATGGCTTGAGCAAACCATGCAAGACATCATTGGCACTCAGTCCATTGTGGTGAGACCAACTCTTTGACATGCTTTCATGGTGAAGGTGGTGAGATGATTCCAATCTTGGTCGTCCGTGATGGTGTGCATGCACCCCATGGTGAGATATTATTGAAGCGAACTCTTGCCTCTATTGAAATCTGTGCATTGGTTCGGCTCCTTCATCCAACTCATTCGCTAACGTGCCCATGGTCTTCTTAGGTGTAGCTGAACTGGAAACACACTGATGCATAGTGTCCATGCTGATCTTCAAGTGTGTGTTGGTGGTCATGCTAATTATCTTACCAAGTACATGTTCAGCTCCAGTTAGACTTGCTTCTTGTCTTCGCCTTGGTGAGTATGATGAATGAGTTAGATCGCATGTGTGTGCACAATGACATGCATGTTGTTGAATCCTTTGCATGCGATCAACAAGACTGCTCATCGTGTCTACTTCATGCTAGCTGCTAGGATAGATGTATAACTTGTACAAGTGCAGTTTCATCCATGAGTGCATGTTGCACCCACTAATGTTCCTGTTCCTACTGCAACTAATTCGTCTGTTCATGCAACATCATGTTCTTCCTTGAGTTGTTGATTCAACACATGCAACTCCTTCTTTGTTCCATTCTCTATCTTCGTACAATATTCATGTCGTACCGTCACCTCATAGCTTGAGTCTCCAAAGTTTCTTTCATCATCAGTGGATCTTCTTGAGCTTACAACATTGTTCTGCCTCTGTGTTGTCAATAACCTTCCTTTTGCATTCGTTGCATTCACTGCATTCGGTATGATGCCTTCAGCTGTTGTTCATGATGCTACTCATTGTGATGTTGTTGTTGTCATATCTTGATGTCCTTGTCTACGAACAACTTGATATCTTCATGAGTAGGCAAGCTCATAGACATTTGATCAACTTCATCTCAAGGTGTGCTTTGAACAGTGTCTTTGACTCTGCTCTCTTGGAAACCATTGTACATGCATTCCTAAGAGGCAGATGAACACCTATAATACCTGGAGACGTGGCAACACTCATGGCAAGAAATCTATCCGTAAAAAATCAAAATGAACTTGAGAAATAACTTTCAACTTACCTGTGTGACTGATCGTGAAGGTTGCACAATTTCGGTTGGGAGAATGATTGCTAAGACTATGCAAGGCATAGTCTCCGCTACTAGGAGAATGACTAACTATTGGAACTCCACAATGCATGGTCTAGTCTGGCTACTAACTGCTGGAATTGCGCAATGTGCAATCTTAATTGGCAATGGCTGCAGGCTCAATGACTACATCATGCAATTTTCTGGGCCAACAGTCATTGTCCCTCTGAAATGCGCAAAAATAGTACTGGAGGATAGTGCTTGGGAAAAAATGCAAATTTATGGAGAGGAAGAGAAAGCCTTCCTTCCCTAGATTGCACAATGTTGTCTCAGTGAAGGCAGAGTTCGGGAAAAGGCTAGCCAGACTCGCCGATCGGAAACTGAGAGAAAATATGACAGTAAATGCATGGCAACACTAAGTGAAAGAAGAAGTGATTGATCGTGCTTGAAAACATTGAATGAAAGATTCAGTAAACAGATCAACATGCATATGAGTGAAGCGAGTCACTGAATCAACGACCATTGTGCAAAACAATTTCATGCATGTGACAGTAGTGAGATAGAAATGAAAACTGAAACGGTGCTAGTATAAGCTATTATGTATCAAAATGATAGCAAGCGCTCACTAAAATCAAGTAGACAACATTCATATGAAGTGAAACAAAAAAAACACCAGAAATTCAACATAAGACATGGGATGTGGGATTACCCCAAAACAATTGAGTTGAATGTGGCGAAAACTCCTAGATGTGATGTGGGATGTCAGAGTTCAAGGTTGATGTGAGGAATGATTTATGCAGCATCTGGTTGATGAGTTTTGATAACATCAAGGTTGTGATGTGCATGCCACAAATCTAGGGAAAGTGGCACTTGGTGGGAGGTTTCTGAAATGATCCTTGCATGTAACCTCCAGTTGCCAAAAATAGATCCTTGAAACAAGGGATTCCTTTGCATGGTACATTGGGAGAAGCAACCCATGCATGCAAGTCTATTTTTCTTGGTCTCAGAGGGAACTGTTCAACTCAGCTACACATGCAAGAGGTTGTTCAACTCCTGGGAGAAAATGCACATTTATGGCTAGGAGCTAGGCTCCCTACCCAAGAGATTTGTGTAAGTTCTTGGTAGAGCAGCTGAATACTACCCATATTTGTACAAGTTCTGGATTGAGCAGCCCTGCTAGGGAAAATTGTGCAAATTTCACTGTACGTTGACTGCCAGAATTGTGCAATTCTTGAGCCTAGCAGGCTTCCAGTCAAGATTGTTTAATTTCTAGAGGGAAGGCTATTTTCCCTCCAGAATTGTGCAATATGGTGGGGGAATTTCTTAGCCTACGGCTAGACCAATTCTGAGTGATCAGTCTATGAGGGGAATGCATTAAGCTATGATCGATAGACTTCCTTTCTACAAGAGAAACAATGACGCTTGTGTACTTTATGAAGCAAGACAAGGTATTGTGAAAGGTTGGTATGGAGGCTCCAAAATGAAGCTAAGGCCAAATTTTGGATGGTGGTTGTAGCCGCTACAAAAAAGCTCAAAAAGCCACCCCTTAGGGTCTTGGAGAAAAGAACAACCCTTGTAAAGTCAAAGGGTCATTATATGATTACTAGATCAACCAAAAGAGTGAGTTTTAAGGGTTCAATGCTCTTAGCTAGTTATGGTTATGAAAAAAAGGCATATCTACACCCTTTTCTAGTGTTTAGGTCAAAACAAAAGCCTAACAATGCCATCTATCCACTAAATTTATGAATCAAAGTGAAAATTCAATTGGATAAGCATTGATTTTGTATAGTTTAACCAACTTGATGAAGTCATCATTGATTTGATCTAGTTTAATTATAACCTATGATACAGTCAAGAAAATACCTAGATTCAATGAGACTAATCATGATGAAAATCTATAAAATCCAAGCTCTTCATTAGCCACAAAGGAGGAGAAATGAACTTATGCTGGAATGTTGCCATACTATTTCTGAGAAAAACATATGCATGCAAGTACATACACTAGTGTGTTGGAAACGCGATTATCGTTAAACCAAAACCTGCAGGTGATAGTAAACGGACACATCATGAAAGTTAGCGAATCCACGAGAGGTAGTTAAGCGCATGTTGCGAAACACATGGGGACTGTAGGTTTATAGAATATCCAACAATCTCCCTCCCAACGCGAGACAGGTGTGATTTTAACTCGAGATCTTTGACTCTGATGCCACTTGTTGGAAACATGATTGTCATTAGTAACACCAAAATCTGTAGGTGTTAGTAAATGGACATATCACTAGAGTTAATGGATCCATGAGAGTTGGTTAAGAACATGTCATGAAACACATGGGGAACATTGGTTTATCCAATGTCCAACAATCTCCCCACTAGGCGTTTATAGAATTTCAACAATCTCCCCCCCAATGCGAGACAACTGTGATTTGAACTCGAGACCTTTGGCTCTGATACCACTTGTTGGAAACATGATTGTCGTTACACCAAAATCTGTAGGTGTTAGTAAATGGACATGTCACTAGAGTTAATGGATCCACGAGAGGCGGTTAAGAACATGTAATGAAGCACACAGGGAACATTGGTTTATCCAATTTCCAACAATCTCCCCACTAGTGCGAGTCAGGTGTGATTTGAACTTGAGACCTTTGGCTCTTATACCACTTGTTAGAAACATGATTGTTGTAGCACCAAAACCCACAGGTGTTAGTAAATGGATGCTTTGCCAGAGTTAACATATCTATGAGAGGTGGTTAAGCACATGTTGTGAAATACACAGGGAGCATTGGTTTATCCAATGTCCAACATAGTGAGCATAGAGGTTAGGAGATAGAAAAAAGGTATTGGATGTAAGGACTCATCGATGTACTTTGGTTTAGCATTGATGCTATAATAATAAAAGAACTTTCCCCACATTTCTCTTCCATGTATTCTTATATTTTATATGGCTGATTTATTATCTATGTGTTGACATTGTTTTTGCAAGAGAATAGCAATTAGTTGTATTCATTATGTGCAGGTCATAGGAAAGATTTAGGAACAAATATCTTGAGGAGATATTCCTCAAGCTAGCTTCACCAATAGAGATTTGATTCTCACAATAGGAGAGAACTTCTTCACTTTCTCTTTCTGAATTTGAATGCATGGGATTGCTTGCTAGCTTAGCATCACTTCTACACACATACACACGTGCGCACATAGTTTGGGAAGGCATTGGACAACGCCTATTGGGTCTAAAGTAACTTGTTACTGAAAGAAATTTTTTCCCTTAAATAGAAATCTCAACCATAATGGGGAGATCCCAGTGGGTGTAATTTTTTAGGATATTATAACTCATTTTTCTTAGGCCTTTTATAGTTCCTTAGTGTTTTACAAAGGTCTATAGTCTCCTTAAAAAGTTAGATTCAAAACCTAGATCCATAAAACCCCTTGGATCTATCTTTTTTCATTCTAGTTCTCACATATAGTTCAAAGAAGGGCATTGAAGGTCCTCTGATTTAGGGTATGTACTGTGTAAAAGCATTGAAATCCTCTTGGTTTTAGAAATACTTCTTGATTGAGCATTCAAGGCTCCTTTCATGAGGAGCTGAAGGGATTAACTCAAAATTTTGAGATTTTTTTGTAGATTTGTAATCCCTATAGGGGTATGTACTTGACATTATAATTTTGGACTTTGATTACTATTCCTTTTGCTGATTTTAAATGTAATATTGTAGATTTGGTTATCTTATTAGCATTTGAACCTAGCTCTTGGGTTTCGATTCTTATAAGGGACATTAGTGTCCAGATACCTCTCTGGAATCATTGTATTGATAGTCATGTACTATTTGTCTTCATGTGACTTCCTAATTGAATTCTTTTTTCATATATGAGGGCATTCTTGTTGGTATACTTGGGGTTTCTAGTTTTGAGTAGATTTTAACTTTTTTCCTTTTGCTTCTTTTGCTACATTTTTGCAAATACCTTTTTTTATTTGATTGATAGATCAAATTATTAAATGAGAGAGAAGTGAGGAATATGTGTGTGGTTGCATATATAAAAAAAAAAGGTATCTTCCTTGCTTTAGGTAGGATTCATAGAAATATAAAATTTGCATTTGTAACTACTTGCATGGTTTCTTTGGATTAATTGAGCCACAATGCCATAAAAGTTTCAGCTATTACCTATGACTTAACAAATAGCCTTTAAAGATAGCACACATTAATAAAAATGATTTGACTTCTCTCTATTTCCATGGCAACACGTCGGCATTATATAGGTTGGGGTCTTCAGATAGATAAGAGAGGTTAACTTCCCCAAGATCTAGAAACAAACATATAATCTTGAGATAGGAAGCATAAATCCAATTTTAGTGGCATGGTCTAGAAAGCCCTTCTCAGACAAGGGTTAAGCACTTAGAGGATACATTGGGAATGACATACTCAATCTCCTTGCTTTGTTTGGAACTGGTGGTAGTTATATCTGGGAACTACCTCTTACTTGTGGGGTTATCCTTTGGGAGGCTTTGGGATCGATACCTTCCACGTGCATGTAGCTCTAGATAATGATTGTCCCCTTAGGACATGTTATTATTGGTGGTGACCTTAGTGGCCTTTCTTAAGAGACTATCATAGGTGACAGTAAGGGGGTCGATCCTTATTGTACCCGAAGAATATTTAAGCCATATTCACTCAATTCTCCTAGGGTGTGCTCCATTATTGGTATTTCAATGTGAGTACTTGGTCATTGGCATAAGTGTCATTATGCAGGTAGTTTTTATATCTGTCCCAACAATTTCCTCACCATTGACCCAGTCATTGATTAAATGGGATCGAATGGGAAAAGGATCCCTTTTCCACTCTAGTTTTCTTCTTTATAATATTTCTAGTGTGTGTTTTTTGTTCTATTGTATCTAGCGGCCTTGCATTCCTTTCCCCCTATAAGGTGGGACCACCTCCCTATAGGTGTAGACTTAACTCCATCATAGGTACATCCTTGTCTTAGGCTTTGGGTGATACTCAGAGGCCTGAACCATTTGGTCATTGAGTGGTTAACCACAATCTGCGTCCACCTCATCACCATACCTATGAACCCATCTCATCAAGTGGGGGTATTGACTTGCCTTCATCTTTTCATAGTCCCTCACCTAATTTTTTCATGGATAACACTAACACTTCCATGTTGGAACCCATTCTGTCCACAATTGTAGTGATTAATGGTATTTAACATTTCATGTTTGTTTCTATCCCTTTGACCATGGATCCATTCCACACTACAACCTTTAATGACTCCTTTTCCTCATTATGGTAGAATATTTATGGAATTCTACCACTCAGGACACCCAATACGAGTGCCTCCACATCAACAAATTTTACATATCCATTCACACTGAGTGGATTTTATAGTTCCATTGCATCTAGTATCCCTATGTCCAATTTTAGAGGGTGTAAATTCTCTTTCATATTTGGTTTCATGGGCCCCATGATGGGTTTTGGTATCTGAATAAGAAGTACATAAATACCCAATAATGGGTTCTCATATGGTTATAATCCTTTCTTGCATCCTCTTCATCTTCTAACAATGTTGGAGGTAAGTTTGTTTCTAGTGGGTCCATGGATCCTTTTTTGGAGTCAATCGCTTGGAGGTTCTACTTTCCAGGGTCACACATCTAATCCATGGAATGATTTTATGGGGACAAGCACTTTTTACATGTATAATCCATGGGGTCCTAATCCTTTTGATAACCCTCTTGGATACCCCTATAGCTCAGGAGGTCAAAATTATCTTGGAAATCCTTTTGCAATTGGCGGAACTTACCCTATGGGCATTAACCAACCACAACTTTACATGGGTGCTAGAGCTAACATCTCTAGCCAACCCACTTCCATGAGTAGCCCTAATACTAGAAACAATACTATGGGGGGAGCACCTCCTCTACTTGGGTCATAAGAGACCCCTAACCCCTCTCAAGCATTGTTCCCATCTCCTTTCTTGGAAACTCTAGCTTTTCCTAATCTTTCTAAGTTGATGAATGACCCCATGAGACATAATCCTACATGGCCACTTGTTCCACATAAGTTGCTAGTAGGCATTCCCAAATTTGATGTTAAGAAGAGCCTACAATCCATATCACTACATATCATTTTTGGTGTTCATCCAAATCATGTATGGATGATAGCATTAGGTTGTTCCTTTTCGAGTGAACTCTCCCTGGTGGTGCTGCCAAATGGTATATTAATTTAGAAGCTGTTTGATTCAGATCATTGGAGGAATGAGACTTCATGAATGACAAAGGAACATGTCATAATGCATGAGAGAAATATTTCAGAAAAAAACATTATAAAAAGAATTGAGAATAGGGCATTGAAATATTTTATTGAATGCTAAACATAGGATAAGACTACATTATGAAAATAACTTGCTTTATTTCACAGTGAAGTCCCACATTTATACATTTTACAAGGATCTTTCACTAAGAGCCATGCCTCATTACATTTCAAATACCATGGGTAAATGCCATTGTTTATAAAATCCATGGGTGAATATCATGTGAAAACATAATAATTTAAGATAGCATGTATATATATAATAAATTATAATACCATGGGTCAGTAATTATTTTTCACTTGGATTAATCCTCCCCGCTTAAGAAGTAATGGTCCCCATTGTGTAAATTTCCCTCTAGGGAAGCCTTTGTTGAATATGAGCATACCTTTGGATTTGTGGATGAACCAAAACCATGTTTCTTTTAAGACGAGGGTTTTGAAAGGTTGACCCAAAACCGTGGGTTTGTGGATGACCCTTAACCATGATGAACGAAGACCTGAGGAAAGAGATACCTTCTAATGATTATGGGTTAATTTTTATGCTAGCAATGTGTGTCCTAGAAAATGGACTTCATTGGCAAGGCTTTTGTGTGGTTGACCCATAATCGTGATGAACGAAGATCCAAGGAAAAAGATATTTTGTAATGCTTGTGGGCCAATTGTGATGTTGACAGTGTGTGACCTAGAAAATGGACTTCAATGCCAAGGGTTTTGTGTGTTTGAGCCATAACCGTGATGGAAAAATATCTGAGGATAGAGATACCATGTAATTCTTATGGGTCAACTGTGATGTTGACATTATGCTACCTAGCAAATGGAATTTGGTGGCACGGGTATTGTGTGGTTGAACCATAACTGTGCTGAGACAGTTTACTAGCAATCCACTTCGTATAGATCTCGTGTCTTATCTTTGTAAATTATCACCATGCAATGAGGTGTTGTAAATGGTTCCACTATCTCACTAATCTGTCATGTAAATGCTTCCTTGAGCAATAGTTTAACAAGATCTTATGCTGATATGGGTTCCTTTAGCTTCCAAAATTAACCAAGGGCTTTTACTTCTATGATGTTGTTAGAATTGCATTTAAAAGAGCATAAAAGATCGTATGTTCATGGTTAAACAAGAGGAAACATGAGAATGATTAGTAAGTCAAAACATGAGACATTTAATAACAAAGTTCGTCTAGTGTGGACTACGTCTTCGAGCCCAATGTCAAGGTGGTGTTGGCCACTTCATATAATGCTAGAAATGATGATGATGTGCATGGAAGAATCTATTTCATAGCAAGTACATACACCCTCAAACAAGAGTAGCTTGTCTCTCCACGAGATGTTCTTCTGACAGGAATTCTCACTCAAGAAGGCTTCCTCTTAGCAAGAAAACTTAACATGATCTGACACAATGTGGCAATGAATATCCCTTCAACATTGTTACACAGGGATCTCAAAAAAGATACATAGCATTACAAGCTAAATTCAGCTCACATAATGTGGAAAAATCGATCCCACAACATAACATCAAGCAGGGATCTCAAAACATAATACATCATCTCAGCAATTATGAAGGAAAACATGACATGACTAATTCATGTACCTTCACCTCTGGACTTGGTCGAAAAATGGAAGGCTCAACTACAAAATCTTACTGCACCACTAAATTTCTGTCGTTGAGAGGTGTAAAATTGACTATCCATTTATTAAATTCTGATACCGTCAAATTCTGGGCCAGTAGGAATCTTTTAGATTCCTCATGATTCTCCAAAGATTTCGTTCCATGGTCTACCTGGAGATATGAAACTTAGATCACAAATATGATATTTCCATCAGGATCCTTGTGATATTATGAGGCTTTTGAGTATAAAGTTGGTTGCATTCTGATTCTGGAGAATTTAAGCCTCCAAGGAATCTAAAAGATTCCCTCAAGATTCTTCAACGATTCTGTTGTGCTGGGAATCTACATATATGTTGCTCAGATGGTGATTCTTATTTCACCATCCCATTCCCTGTGAAATTTTGGTTAAAACGACTATAAACTTCATATGATTTTGGCAACATCAAAATTTACCTCCCCATGGAATCTTTCAGGCATCAAGGAATATTATCTACAAAAGATTCTCTATCTCGAAAAGTGTGCCATCAATTTTCCTCATGGAACTGTTTCATGGTTCCACACTACTAAAAGTTCCATAATTATGGTTCCGCTACCCTACAATTAAAATATTATTATTTGTTGAAAAACATGTCGGCTCCTTCCCTGGGTGCATCAGCGAAGGCAAGCTCATACACTGGTTCCCGGTCGGACTTTACCACATGAGGTGGTTGGGCACAATTGAAAACTTAGCATGATGGTTGAGGAGAGTTTTAGGGATAAATTCCCACCCCTTCCAAACTCGGTGTGCATAAACTTTTTTTTTTTTGCATGGCAGTTAATTTTTGTTTGGGTGGTTTGTGATGTTTCCCTAGCACTGTTGAATATGGTGCGGCCTCTGTTGTATATTTGGTGTTGCTTACTCAAGGGCCAGCCATGTGGGCTAGGTAGGTTCAACCCCCACCAACACTGTAACTGTTCCCATTGAGTTTTGTCCTGGGTGACGGGTCTGCTGGAAATGATGGCCCGCACCATTGTTGTTTTTTTTTGGAGTGTGGTTCTAGGGAGATGGGGGTGATAGCCCACCCCCCAACAAACTTTGATAATTCATATAGTTTGATAGTTAGGGGTGGTGGGATTGGTGGCCTACCACCCTTTTTATATTATTTTTTTTGTTTTCTGAAATAATGGTATTTTTTTGAATTTGTCTAAAATAAGTGTTATTAGACAAATTAAGAAGGCCACAATTTTTCCCGCTCCGGTGGATGGATTCCGGTGACTGCTGCTGGTGCAATCTGTAGGTCCATTAACCCTGCCAATGGGCCAAGTCAACCCTGAACTTTGACTAGCCCTATCTCCTCCATATGAGATTAGATTCGAGTGCGATTCACACCATTGGAATCAGGGCGATGATCACTTCGATCTGATGCCGAGTTTGTTGAATTTTGAACACTTTGAATTTTTACCATTTCTGAGTCCTCTTGGACTTCTACATGTGTCTGGTGCCACCTGGATCATATGCTTTGTGATTTTTCTTTTCATTTGCCATGTGAGGTTGTCGAGGTTGGTGAGGATGATCTTGCAAAGGTTGCAATAGTTGAGTCTGAGCTCCTTATACCCTAACCCCATTGGGGACATGTGCACAAAAATAGATGAGAGTAGTGACCCCATTGGGGACATGTGCAAAAAAAATAGATGAGAGTAATTCCACTTCATGATTGACAAAGGAAGATGTCATCATGCATGAGAGAAATGTTTCGGGAAAAAAATCATTATAAAAAGAATTCAGAATAGGGCATCGAAATATAATTGAGAAATATTGTAGAAAAACATTATAAAGAATGAAACTATTCTATTTTATTGAATGCGAAATATAGATTAAGATTACATTAGGACAAAAAGTTTCTTTATTCCACAGTGAAGTCTCGTATCTATACTTTTTACGAGGATGTTTCACTAAGAGCCATGCCTCCCATTACATTTCAAATACCATGGTTTACAAAATCCATGGGTGAATACCACGAGCAAACATAATAATTTAAGATACCGTGTCTAAATATAATAAATTATGATACCATGGTCTCCCATTACATTTCAAATACCATGGTTTACAAAATCCATGGGTGAATACCATGGGCAAACATGATAATTAAGATACCATGTCTAAATATAATAGATTACAATACCATGGGTAAATACCATGGTTTACAATATCCATGTGTAAATAACATGAGTCAGTATTATAATTACAATGGTAAAATTGAAATCATGATGTGTTTAGATTCTCACTTTCATATTATAATTTATTTCATTTATTATCATGCATCATCCATGGTTTAAAAGAAAATTGATATAAAAATAATTATTAATTGCCGTAATTATTTTCCACTTGAATCACTATCTCTTATGATACTTTCCTATATTTAAGACATAATTTTGTTAATAATTATCAGTTGCTTGTTAGATATGAGGTTGGTACAAATATTGTCACTAGCTTCTATCATAATAAATCCATGCACATTTCTCATCATATTCACGAGTGGAGGAGAAGATTCTGGACTAAGGTTCTTGATGAGTTTCTTTGTGAGTAGCTTATTAACTATTTATTGCCTCAAATTGTTGACCATGTGGCAAAGGATGAGTCCAAACCGAGGAGCAAGCTATCTTGCATGTCCACAACCTTGAATTGATCTATTCATAAGTGCACACCTTGTATCACCGTATCCAAACACTCCTTGATCATCGAATAATCCTTCAACTCAAAAACTTGGAACCTATGCCAATGGAGCCGTGGGTTTTGTATCTTCTGAAAACATAGGAAAACTAACCTCTCAAATGGGTCAAATGAACATATCTTCTAGTGTCATGGTTAGTCAACCTACTACTCAAACTCCTCCTCACCTTGTTCCCACCTCCAAGGTCAATTCTATTCAATCCACCTCAAATGACAATTCTCAAGAACTAGTAGGTAAGAATAAAAAACATAAGTCCAAAAATTCAACTAAGGAACAAGGGGCATCAAAATCCCAAGATAACATTAGGATTGGTACCAAAGAGAAGAAGAAGAATAATCACTTTCCTTGCAATATTTGCAAGCATGATCATCTTACTCATGAGTGCCCCTGGATGAATAAGGTTCATTGTTATTTTTCAAAGTATCTTACTTGTCAATTAGTGACTTTGAAAAATCCTTTTTCAGCCCAGAAATGACACATGGTTGTAATTTAATTACCCATTTTGTAATGGGGTAGTGGAGAAATATCTTCTAATGCATTGTCTTCTATGCAATATATCTTTGTGGTTAAGTTAGGCATCCATTCAAAAACCATAGAACATAATTATCATAATCATGAGAGTGGAACATCTACCTTGAGGCCCATGACCCAACCTCCATTGGATGGTCAAATTGATTTTGATAAGCCATCACTAAGCAATGTGTCGTTCCTACCTAAGGGTACCCTTCAAAAGACTACACATAATCCTAATGCAAAGGCTTCTCACAACTACAATATTGTTAAGGATCTATCCAAAGCTCTAACTACTATGTCTACATTAGAAGTGTTGCAAATTTTCCCACTGCAAAACAAAGAAATTTTGTCTACTATCAAAGGGGTGGATCCCTCAGATTCAAATCTCATGAACGTTGATCCTTCTTTTTGGAAGCCTCGTCTTCGACGTCATATAAAATTCTAGGTAATGGTCCATGTTTTTGGACAATGTGGCCATAGGACAACTTTGGATGAGGGAGAATTAGATTGCATTATGCCAATCAAGTGTTGGAAAATCTTGGTTCCTCAATGCTTTCTACACTTAGATCAACATTGAAGGCTTTTGATGGGAATACATTGTATCCTCAAGGGTGTTTTTTGGTTTACCTAAAGAGCTAGGGGGGGGAAACAATCTTTGTTAAGATTGAGGTAATCAATGCATCACTTGACTATAAACTCATTCTTGGGAAAATTTGGTTTTATTCTATGATCCTTATCATGTATTTATTATTTTACATCATGATAATTCCCCACGAGGGCAAGATAATCACCATTAACTAGTTAGATTTTTTCAAGCCTGATATTCAATTTCACGATAATCAATTGGTCCCATTTGTAGGCAATTTCACCACTCTTCCTAAGAGCATTGGGGGAAAGAATGTACAAAGGCTCCACCTTGATGGGAACATTCCCCTTACTTCCACCTAAATTGTCAAATTTATCTAATGCCATCAATATGGTCACCTTTGTCTCCTACGACTTCGATGGATCTTTTGATCCTTAGATATATTTTTCTCTTGGAGATGTTTACCCATTTGGTTAAATGGTGTCTCCCAAACATGACTGAAGTTCTTCCCAAGATGTTGGACTTGCTACTCCCACAATTGAATATGATTCTGATGGGTCTACTAATCCTCTGATCGATTATTCTCTTCAAGAATTTAGTATGTTTAGTTAAATGACACCAACTGACTATGATTTGAGTTCTTCCCAATATGTTGAACTTGATTATCCTTCTTCTTTATTCGATCATGATGGACACGCTCACCCATAAATCACCCATAAAGTTCTTCTGATGATGTTGGACTTGATTCCTTCTATCTTCCCTATTGGGAAGTTACTCATTCTTCTTTCTATGCCTTTGATGCCTTCCTCAAGGAAGACATATCGATATTTAATCTATCTTGGTTGGATCCATCTCATCATTTATTATTTTCCCGTTGGTCGAAACTATGGAATGGTGACTTGAACACCCTTGATTCTATGTGAAATTTTTATTGGGAACAATTTCTTAATCTCACCCATGATGTTGTTTTTGACAAGAAACTTGTAGGTCTTCCTCCTAATATTCCCATCGATATTCCTTAGAAACTTGGGGTCACAGATAACTTTACCTTAGGATTGGGTTTCGCTCATGATGATATCTCTCTTTACACTTGTTTTTATCCAACCATTCACGACATTCTTCCCCTTTTCATCCAACATTATGGTTGACATTGATCATCAACCTCTTGCCCATTTTCTTCCTAGGGATCTGTTGACAGTACTGGACCCACCAACATTTAGAGGTCTCCCCAGTATGAAGTCGCAAATAGACCTGACGCCATTTTATGTAGGAGTCCCATTCAGTGTGATGACCTCGTTTCCATTATGTTAGAGATTTTCCTTATATCTTTTTGTTCAACACATGAGAGTGTTATGCTTGTAACTTCAAGAAAGCGAGGAGAGTTTTCCTGGTGAATGTGTAATGTAATTTTATGTCTAGGTTCTCTCACTGTAAGGAAGAGGGTAAAAGTGAGCCTCTAGATGAGAGGTAGTAGTACCACCCAGGGAGAGACACACATGGAAAACAAAAAGGGTATGTCTAGTATCTAGCGGAATAGTCCAAAATGGATGTGGCAGTCATGAAAACCAAAGTTCAAGGGAAAACACGTACATTTTCCAATAGAGTATTCCACATGGGGGTGATGGTCGTTAAAACCAAGAAAACACAAGTATGGTATATCTAATGTCTGACAGAGTAGTCCACATGGATGAGATAGTAGTGATGAACAATACAACACATCTTCAACAATGTAAGTACTAAAATAAACAAAGTAGTTGAACTATCTTAGTACAAGTTAAGTAAACATGCATTACAAAAATTTAAAGAATAGTCTTACAAATGGATAAAAAACATGCATGAAAATGTGCTAGTCTGAGACAGGCTTCTGAATTAAGCAAAAGTTTCAAGACACCTCTGTATAGCATACATCACTAGCCCCAGTAGTGGGACATTGGAGCCACTCCTCACTCCTCAAGGAATAGACTATAGAATCTTTAGGTTATGTGGGCGGAGCCAAGGTGAAAATGTCCTTTGCTCATACAATGAGGGAGTATATATAGATAAGGGGGATAATGGACCCTTGTGACTCTTTGAATTCCCTCATGACTATTTGACTTCCTATGAATTTTCAACTAACGTGACTCTTCAACTTCATATGTGTGTCTCTTGAAATTTCTCATTACATTACATTTGACTACAACAAGTATGGCCCATAGTAGTGATGTGGTTGAGACAACTCATGATACAACTCAACATGACACTACTGACATGTACTGGTTGACTGTGGTGTCCGTGTCGAGTTTCTTGTTGGGTGTGGAGCCTGACTATATTCTATATTCAAAGGTTTCAGGCGGATGTATACACCAGGAAGATTGTACACCCCTCCACGCGGGGGGGACTTGTCCCCCTTGTGGGGGTCCAGGGCGGCTAATCCCCCCCAGCTGTGGGGTTTGGGGGCTAGCGCTTCCCCGACAGGGGCTCGGGGGTAGCGCCCCTGAACCTAAAAATAGATGTAAAACTGCCTTGTAAAAGTCTAGCAATTTCTAGTCAATCTAGGCCGTTTATTAGGCAAATGATCTGACGATATAATTTATGTTTTATTTAGGGGTTTTTGCCCTAGAAGGCAACCCCTCACTATATATGAGGGAATTGTATTGCGTCTATGTATATCTGAATATCTATATTCTGAGTGAAGAAAAGAGAGGAGATTGAGAGTGAAGAGGTAGTTACAACGGATCTATTGTAGGTTGTATCTCTTCAGTTTGTTGGATAATATAATAAAATAAGGACCGCCTGTTTCTCCGTGGACATAGCCCAAACTAGGTGAACCATGTATATCTGTGTCTATCTTGTTTTATGCATTTTATTTGTTTATATTCTGCAATATTTTATGTGTTCCATTGCTCTGTAATATATAATTTTCTAATAACTAGTATCAAAGCCGAAGGTCTATTTGGCTGATAAACTCGTAGGAGAGAAGCGTTCCTGGTTCGAGTGGGAGCAATGGCAGAAGATGGTAGGTTTAGGGTCGAAAAATTCAATGGCCAAAACTACCAGCTATGGAAGATGTAGATGGAAGATTATCTGTATTAGAGAGATCTGTACCTACCATTGAGTTGAAAGACAAAGAAGCTGATGAGTATGATAGACACAGAATGGGATATTCTCGACAGAAAGGCACTTGGAATAATATGGCTATGGCTAGCGGCATTGGTAGCATTTAATATTTCAAAGGAAATGACAACAAAGGGTTTAATGTCGGCACTGGCCAAACTATATGAAAAACCCTTAGCCTCAAATAAGGTATTTCTTATGAAACATTTATTTAATATGAAGATGTCAGAAGGTGGATCTGTAGTAGATCATTTAAATGATTTTAATACAGTTACAAGTTAGTTAAGTTCTCTAGGGGTAAATTTTGATGATGAAGTTAGTGCTCTGTTATTTCTGTGCTCATTGCCAAAAAGTTGGAATGGTTTAGTTATGGCCATTAGTAACTCTGTCTCTGGATCTATTACTTTAAAATTTGATGATGTTGTCTGGGCAATCCTTAGCGAGGAAATGCGACAGAAAAGCTTCGGTGAGACATCAGATAATTCTTTGATTGTAGAGACTAGGGGAAGAAAAATTTAAAGAGGAAAGAGCCCTGGATATCACAGTAAGTCAAGAAAAGGCAGATCCAAGTCCAAATTAGGGATAGTGTGCTATAAATGTGGGAAGAAAGGACACCTGAAGAAATATTGGAAGTCTCGGAAGGGAAAAAAAGGAGACGTGCAACAAGAAACTAATCATGAAGCGAATGTAATAGGTTATGTGTTGCAAGATGCTTTGATTCTTTCATTAGAAAATCTTATTTATGCTTTGGTGGTAGATTCATGGGCCATTCCATGCCACACCTGATAGGAAACATTTTCATGATTATGTTCAAGGAGATTTTGGACAGGTTCAGTTGGGTGATGATAAACCCTGTAAAATCATTGGAATGGGTACAATTTTCTTAAAACAACAAAATGGAAATCATTGGCTATTGAAGGAGGTAAGGCATGTTCAGACTTGAAGAAAAAATTGATTTCAACAGGGCAGTTGGGAGGTGAAGGTTGCGTAACTACTTTCATAGATAAAACCTGGAAGGTCACAAAAGGATCCTTGGTAATAGCAAGATGAGAAAAGATCGGTACATTGTATTTATGCAATGGAATTTCTAATTTTTTTAATGCTTTAACCTCTATAGGACAAGATACAACATTGTGGCATCATAGGCTCGGGCACATGAGTGAGAAGGGGTTGTCGATTCTTCACTCAAGAAATTTGTTGCCAGGTTTGAAGCATGTTGATTTAAAATTCTATGAGAATCGTGTTTATGGAAAATAGAAGAGAGTCAGATTCCTTAGAGTTGGAAAAGAAAAGAAGAGAGAAAAATTATAGCTTGTGCATACAGATGTATGGGGACCTGCTCAGGTATCATCTCTTCATGGTTCTCGTTATTATGCTACTTTTATTGATGGTGCAACCATAAAAACCTAGATTTATTGCATTTGAAATAAATCTGATGTATTTGATACTTTCAAGAAATGGAAAGATTTGGTTGAAAATGAGACATGAAAAAGGTTGAAGTGTCTCAGATCAAATAGTGGAGGTGAATATTGCAGCAAAGAGTTTGACTATTCAGAAAATGGAATTCGTAGAGAGAAGAAAGTTCCAAGAACACACAAGAAAATGGTGTGTCAGAAAGTATGAATAGGACAATCATGGAGCGTGCAAGGTGCATGAGATTGCATGCATGATTGCCTTTACAATTTTGGGCAGATGCTGTAGATACTGTTGTTTATCTAATAAACAGAGGGCCTTCAAGTTCCTTGGATGGTGGTATTGTAGAGGAGGCATGGATAGGTAAAAATGTAAACTACTCTTTTTTAAAGACTTTTGATTGTGAAGCCTTTGTCCACATTAACAAAGAAAATAGAACAAAGCCTGAGGAAAAATCAAAGTAATGTACCTCTATTGAATATGGTGTTAATGATTTTGGTTATCACTTTTATGATTATGAAAAACACAAAATCATTAGGAGTAGAGATGTCATATTCAATGAAAAGGTTTTTTTATAAGAATTAGTTGTAGGAAAAGAAATAGGAAAAAGAAAACAGAGAATACACGGTGCTTGACGATATCACAGGAAAAGTGATGGTGCCTGAAAATAATAATGATCAACAGTTAGAACAACAACCACAACAGCAACAAGCACTTCAAATCCCTCAAAGTGGTGTTAGAAGATCTACCAGGATAAGTAGACACTTGAATGATACTCTCCTTCATTATATTATGTATTGTTGACTGATTTTGGTGAACCAGAATGTTATGAAGAAGCAGTGCAGGTAGAAACAAGGAAGAAGTGGGAGCAAGCCATGAAAGAAGAGATGGACTCTTTAGCACATAACCAGAATTGGGACTTAGTCAGGTAGCTTGCAGGTAAAACAGCATTGCAAAATAAATGGGTTTACAAGTTGAAGGAAGAAGATGGAGGTAGAAAAAGGTATAAAGCTAGACTTGTGGTGAAAGGGTTTGCACAGAAAAAGAGTATAGACTTTGATGAGATATTTTTTCCTGTTTTTAAAATGAATTCAATCAGAACTATTCTAAGTCTCGTCACAGCTGAAGATTTGCATCTTGAGCAGTTATATCTAAAGATAGCCTTTCTCCATGGGGATTTGGAGGAAGAGATATATATGCAGCAACCACAAGGATATGAGGTAAAAGGGAAGGAGAAACTAGTGCACAGGTTGAAGAAGAGCTTGTACGGCTTAAACAGGCTCCAAGGTTGTGGTATCTAAAATTTGACAGGTTTATGTCTATACAAGGTTATACTAGATGTCACTCTGATCATTGTGTTTATCTCAAAAGGAAAAATGATGGCAGTTATATTATATTGTTATTGTATGTAGATGACATGCTTGTTGTAGGTTCTAACATGTAGGAAATAA
>APFE030944317.1:208329-269477 GCA_000404065.3 Pinus taeda
TGACAGAGATAATAGGAGGAGCACTACAGGATATGTATTTATTGTAGGTGGAACAACTGTCAGTTGGGTTTCAAAAATCCAAAGTGTTGTTGCACTTTCAACAACAGAAGTAGAGTATGTTGCTGCTATAGACGCTAGTAAAGAAATGATTTGTTTACAAAGGATTCTCGATGAATTGGGTAAGCAACAAGAGTTGGGCAGGTTGTACAGTGACAACCAAAGTGCCATACATCTTGCAAAAAACTCTGGATTTCATTCCAAGACTAAGCATATACAGCTCAAGTACCATTTTATACGGTTAGCGTTGGAAGATGGATAGTTGAGGCTCGAAAAGATACACAATAGCCAGAATCCTGCAAATATGTTAACAAAAGTTGTAACCAGGGAGAAACTGAGAATCTGCTCAGTTTCAATTGGTCTTCAAGTATGATAAAGAAGATGAGAAACAACTAGGTCTAAAGTGGCGTCATTGTCTAGCAAATGAAGCAGTAGTGGAGTTGCTATAATCAACCTCCAAGTGGGAGATTGTTGGGTGTGGAGCCTAATTATCTTCTGTATTCAAAGGCTTCAGCCAGATGTATACCCCAGGAAGACTATACACCCCTCCACACACGGGGGGCAGGGTGCGGGGGGGACTTTTCCCCCCTGTGGGGGTTCGAGGGGGCTAATCCCCCTTGGCTAGGGGGTCCAGGAGCTCGGGGCAGTTCCCTCAAAGCTAAAAATAGATGTAAAATTGCCTTGTAAAAGTCTAGTAATTTCTAGTCAATCTGGGTCGTTCATTAGGCGGATGATCTGACGGTAGAAGTCATGTTTAATTTAGGTTTTTTTGCCCTATAAGGCAACCACTTGCTATATATGAGGGAATTGTATTGTGTCTATGTATATCTAAATATTTGTATTCTGAGCGAAGAAAAGAGAGGAGATTGAGAGTGAAGATGATTCGATAATCACCCTGTGAATGACCTCAGTTAAAGATTTAATAAACAAATGGTATTACAGACTCATGTGCTGGTGTGTGTTCTGTGTGATTGAAACAATGGATCGATCAGATTGCCAATGCACAAACATTTTACATGGAAAGACAACAGAGAAACAGTAAGCAACACAAAGACACAAATAGATTTTAATAAGGAGTTCACCCTATTCTCCAGGGCTACGTCTCCGGTCCAGCTTCAGTGGTGGCCTTATTTTATTGTATCTTACAACAGAGAATTTACAATGCAGGGACTCAATATGAGTTCTCATGACATCAGATTTTGCTTGGTAGGGTGGTTCTTGGATTTCCCAAGGAACTTTGAGTTCACAGACTCTTTTCTTCCTAACAGCTCTGTGACCTTTGGTCTACAGTGGAAAGAGCCAGCTGTGATGCTCAATCCAGACAGGTTCCTCTATGGGAAGGCTTGAATCTTCAAGCTCTTTGGTGATCGATGCTTCCTGTGGTCAGATCGGCCCTTTGTCTCCTCTATTGGGCTTTACTGCTCTCTTTGCTCAGTCTTCCTCTCAGGGTTCACTAGTGACTTTCTTTCTCAGTCGCTCGGACTCTTTGATCTGAATCTCCCTCTCCTCTCATTCACTGTCTCTGCTCATGGCTTTAGCCATTCAACCTCCATTCTTGTTCGTTTTCTCTCCTTCTTGCGTTGATTCACCTATCGCATGTGTGCTTGGAATTCCCTGTTCGGCATCAGCATAATGCTCCGGAAGTAGCCACGTGTCTCCGTCAGAACTACGCTAGCCCACTTACCGATTCGTTGCTTTCTCCATGTGGCGGTCAATGGATTCCAAATCCTTCTAATCATGGCTTAATCCTTTGTTAATTCCACTCTGTCTATCAATCACAATCTCAGCCGTCTGATCTAGGCTCCACCAGATCCAACATCATTCTCACGTCAAGCGCGGTTGACTTGCTCGATCAATAGCGCACGATCACAGCAGTTTTTCTCTCTCCTCCGCTGCCACACATTGATCACTGATTGTGATCACTACGCTTTCTCCAAAACTGCTTATCGTTCAAGGGCGTCTCGGGGAAACCACCGGTTTTTCGGTGTGGGTCCTGCCTTTTTCCTTCGACGCCTTTTCCTTTTTCCGCCCGCGGTCCTTCGATTCCTCCATGCGACTAGGTGTTGGAGGCTTTCCATTTTAGCCATTTTCACCTAGCGATGCACATAAGCGCTAACACGCATCAAAAACTAGCTCCTTTTCCCAATCCGAGGCTCCGAGGGGCTATTTTGGCCTCTTGCGCAGTCTCCATGGACCTCGGTCAGCGCGCTTTGATCGAGGTCCTCATCTTTCCATGCCAGCTACCATGGCCACTAGTTCAGGGTGTTTTCGATTGTTGTTTTGGATTCTTCAAGGATTTGTTCAACCTGTTTTGGTCATGGTTCTATGACAGTCATTTATGGATCCGATTCGGATCACGGCCTCCCAACTGAAAAGCTTTTGGACCACCAAAAGTTGCTTTTCTTCAAGCACCGACTAAGTGAGGAAACTACTATCTCACTTGTCCAATCTCAATCCACTTTTCACTACTCAGATTCGAACCTTTAAGCCCAATCTTGAGGTATTGCACCTGTCCACTATGCGTCGTCCTTACCTTCCTGTCCAGCACTGTGTCTTCTTGTAGCTCATTCAGGTATTTAGGTAGTAGGTCATCAACTGAAGGTAATTGACTCTGCTCTTCACAATCCTCAATCATTGAAGGTTCAAAAAACCTCAAACAATCTGCGTTCACGACTGAGTAGATGTGCATGTAAGCTAGTAGATCAAGGCGAAAAACATTCTCACCAATTTTCTCAAGTATCTTGAAGGGTCCATACCTGATAGGTTTTAGCCTTTTACCTTCACTTTGCATCCTGTCCTTGTTGATGTACAGCCAGACTTGGTCTCCAACTTGAAAACTATTCTCCATCCGATGCTTATCATGCCTAGCCTTGTACTTGGCTTGGCTCTTTTCCAGCTGTTCTTGTACTGCCTGATGGATCTCCTGGATCTATTCAATGAACCTAGTTGCCTTGTCCACATCACTGTGTCCATCAACCATGGTATCTTTACCAAATAGAAAATCCAAGGGAGACCTTGCTATGAAACCAAAGCAGGTCTCAAAAGGAGATCTCTGTGTAGAAGAATGTTTGGCTCTATTGTAAGCATGCTTCACGTAGCACAAATGCTCATCCCAAAGCTTAGGATGTTTGTTGCAATATCCTCTTAGTAACTGAATCACTATCCAGTTAACTACTTCTGTCTGGCCATCTGTTTGTGGATGAAAAGTTGTGCTTTTCTTTAATTTGGTGTGCATTAGTTCCCATAGACTTGACCAAAACTTCCCAACAAATCGAGTGTCTCAATCAGATATAATAGAGGTGGGTAATCCAAAATGAACCCATACATGTTCAAAGAACAATTTTACAATTTTTTCAACTGTAATCTGTTTACTACAGGGTATTAAAATACACATTTTGCTGAACCTATCCACAACAACATATAGATAGTCATGACCTTTCCTAGATTTAGGCAGTCCTCCAACGAAATCCATGGAGATGCTTTCCCAAGGGTGAGAAGGAACTAGCAAGGGAGTGTACAAGCCTAGTTTCCTATTGCTGGGCTTGATGTTAGCACACATAGCACACCCCTTTACATATATAGAAACTATCTCACTCATTCTCAGCCAATAGTAGAACCTTTGCAGCTGTGCAACTGTTTTACTTACTCCAAAGTGACCTGATATCAGAGAAGTGCGGGCTTCCATAATTATCTTTACTCTTTCAGTTTGGGGAATGCAGAGTTTCCCACAATGATATAAGAGTCATTCCTTCACATGATAGTCCAATTCTTCCACTCTTTTTCCTTGACTCAAAGTTGCATACACGTCTTTAAAGTCCATGTCTTGAGAATATTGTTCTATGTAGCTTTCATGTAGCATAGAATTATGCTTAAGTGTGGTAGATGCATTTATAATGGGTCTAGATAACATATCTGCAACCTTCTTATGTATGCTCGTTTTATAACTGATGACTAAATGAAACTGTTGTAGAAAACCCATCCATTTGTAATGTCTTGATTGTTGCAGCTTAGTTTGGGAGTGTAGATATTAAATTGGTTGATGATTAGTATGTATTACTGTCTCTTTTCCCATTAAGTAATGTTTCCACTTTTTCACACTCTGAACTAATGCATACAATTCCTTATCATAGGTAGGATAGTTAACCACTGCAGGATTAAAAGTCTTAGAATGACAACATATGGGTTTATCGTGCTGTGTCAACACTGCTCCCATGGCATAGTCACTGGAATTATTTTGGATCTCGAATGGTATTTGTAGATCTGGAAGTGCTAGTACAGGTGCTATACTAATTTTGTCTTTCAAGGTGTTGAAGGTTTTCTACTGTTTGCCTCCCCACTGAAACACCTTGTTCAATCCTATCAAAGCATGTAAGGGAGCTACAATTGAGGAAAAATTTGAAATTAACTTCCTCCAATATTATGTTGCTCCTAAGAAGCTTCTCACTTCTGTAGCAGACTTGGGTTTAGGCCAGTTTAAGATGACTGCCACTTTAGAGGGATCTACTTTCAATTCTCCTCCCCCTACTATATGACCCAAATAATTTAGAGAGGTTTTGCCAGATTCACATTTAGAGAGTTTAACTTAAAGTTTTTCTCTTTTCAAAACACTAATGTCTGCTTAACATGCTTTAAATGTTCTTCCCACATTTTACTGAAAATCATAATTTCATCCAGATACACAATAAAAAAACCATCAAGAAAAGGTCTGAGTACATCATTCATTAATCTCATGAAAGTAGCAGGGGCATTGGTCAAGAAAAAAGACATAACCAGCCATTCATACAATCCCTATTTTGTTTTAAAAGCAGTCTTACATGCATCTTACTCTGCAACTTTGACTTGATAGTATCCACTGTGCAAATCCAGCGTGGTGAAATAAACAACTTCCTTCAATTGATCTAAAATATCATCTATGCGAGGAAGGGGATAACGGTTTTTGATGGTTATCTTATTCAGGCTTGGTAGTCAATGCACATTCTCCACAAGCCATCTTTCTTTCTCACCAAAACGATTGGTGACCCACATGGTGATGTGCTGGGCCTGATGAACCCTTTCTCGAGCAACTCCTACACCTGCTTCTTGATTTCAACATTCTCTAAAGCGGACAACCTGTACATCCCAATGTTAGGCAAAGGAACATCTTACTGCAAAATAATATCATGTACTATTCCCTTTTTGGTGGCAGACCTTTAGGTTCTTGAAATAAGACATCATACTCTGAAACAATCTTTTCTATATCAGTTTGTTGATCAACATTACAACCTTCAAATATTTTGGTCTTATCAAGTGTCTTTTCCTTTACAACCATCAATAAGAATTGTTTGCATGAATTTGTCATTCTTTTCATCTGTCCTAAGTTTACGAGAGTGTAATTATTCTTGAGCTTGCGAGCTCTTACAAAGTTTTCGATTCCATCTTTGACAAGTAGATACTTGTTCTCAGCTCTATAGAAAATAGCTTTTCTATCATACAAGTAAGGACTTCATAAAACAATTCCACATATAGCCAAAGGAATTACATCTAACTCAACCTCATCTGCAAATGCTGACCCAAAAGAAAACTTGAGTTTGCCCTGTCTAGTCACTTGCAGTTATGCTTTATCATTCAACCATCCTAATGGGTATGGTTTCTTATGACGTGTAGTTGTTAATCCCAATTTCTTTACAATTGCTTCAGAAATTAGATTTACTTGTGAGCCACTATCAAAAAATGTATCAATCTTTTGATTCTTGGAAATGACTCGAATATAGAAAAGCTCACGTCTTTTTCTCTCATATTCTTCATCAATGACAGATTGAGCAGAATTACTAGTAGATGCTTCAGAATTCTTACGTTTTATACCTATGGCTGCAATGATTGTTTCATCTCCTGAGTCTGACCCCAAATCTTTCTGAATAACTGTAGCAGTCTTCTTCTTCTTGCCTCCGGACTTCTTAAGCCTCAGCTCTGGATGCAGAATCCAATAGTGCTCATCATCATGCCCCTCCTTTTTACAGTGAGTGCATGAAGATTTGCCTTTTTGTGCAGTGTTAGCCTTCCTTGCTTTCCACTTCTGCTTTCCTTTCTCCTTGCTCTTGCTTATAGTGGGTTGGGATGGTCCCCCAACTTCTGGATTTCCATTCTTTCCTCTAGCTTCTAGATGAGTAGCTTCTACAGATACCTCATCTATACTAGTGGGATTAAACATGAGGATGGTATGCCTCATGTAGCTGTGTAGACCACCAATGTACTTAAAAAGAGTTTCTAGTGAGTCTAATGAGATACGTAACATCAATGCTCTCTTTCTGAACTCTTGAGTATACCCTTGCACACTTTGCCGTTTCAACTGCAAAAGAGTTTGCCAACTCATCATGGCTTGTTGCATGTAGGCCAATGGATAAAACAACTTTCTAATGGAAAAGACAAAGTCACTCCATACAGAGCTGGTCTTACCATGCTTCTTCACATCAGCTTGGGTTCTGCCTTCCCACCAAACCAAGGCAGTGCCTCCTAGGCGTAGGCTTGCCAGCTGAATCTTACTCCTATCTGAGTCTATGTTTTGTACCCTACAATACACATCAATTTGTCTTATCCAATTGTCCAACTTTTCAGCATTCAACTCTCCATCATATATAGGCAAATCAAATTTAACATCTAGCTTAATCAAAGATGCTTTCTTATTATGCACAAGGCTACTAGGAGGTGTAGGAAAGCTTTCTTCTTTTCCCTTTCCTTTAGAGTGGTCATGAGAATGAGATTCTTCTTCTTCTTTATCTTGTTTAGAGCCTGATGAATCTTCATCCTTATGCTTTCTAAAGTGCCTATACATTTCTTCTACAATAGACTTCATAGTTAGGAAACTTTCTACAAACTGGGTGTCTGGCCCTACAAAACCTTCTTCTGACATTGTCTTTCGAGAATAGACTCTCCCAATTTCAGGATTAGTTTCCACCAACTCTCCTTCTCCTGATTTGAGCTTTGATCTAGTGATCATTCACAGCTAAACCAACACAACCTTGTCTAACCTTACAGCCTAAAGCTCTGATACCACTTTATTCGATAAGCACCCTGTAAGTGACCTTAGTTAAAGATTTAATAAACAAAATGTATTACAGACTCATGTGTTGGTGTGTGTTCTGTGTGATTGAAACAACAGATCGATCAGATTTCCAACACACAGACATTTTACATGCAAAGACAGTAGAGAAATACAGTAAGCAACACAAAGACACAAACAAATTTTAATAAGGAGTTCACCCTATTCTCTAGGGCTACGTCTCCATCCAGCTTTAGTGGTGGCCTTATTTTATTGTGTCTTACAACAAATAATTTACAATGCAGGGACTCAATATGAGTTCTCCTGATAGTAGATTTTGCTTGGTAGGGTGGTTCTTGGATTTCCCAAGCCACTCTGAGTTCACATACTCTTTTCTTCCTACCAGCTCTGTGGCCTTTGGTCTACAGTGGAAAGAGCCAACTGTGATGCTCAATCCAGACAGGTTCCTCTATGGGAAGGATTGAATCTTCAAGCTCTTTGGTGCTCAATGCTGCCTATGGTCAGCTCGGCCCTCTATCTCCTTTGTTGGGCTTTACTGCTCTCTGTGCTCAGTCTTCCTCTCAGGGTTCACTGCTCACTGTCTTTCTCAGTCGCTTAGACTCTTCGATCTGAATCTCCCTCTCCTCTCGTTCACTGTCTCTGCTCATGGCTTTAGCCATTCAACCTTCGTTCCTGTTCGTTTCCTTTCCTTCCTGCGTCGATTTGCCTGTCACCTGTGTGCTTGGAATTCCCTGTTCGGTGTCAGTATAATGCTCCGAAAGTAGCCACGTGTCTCCATCAGAACTACGCTAGCCCACTTGCTGATTCGTTGCTTTATCCATCATGGCGGTCAACGGATTCCAAATACTTCTAATCGCAGCTTAATCCTTTGTCAATTCCGCTCTGTCTATCGGGCACAATCTTAGCCATCCGATCTGGGCTCCGCCAGATCCAACGTCATTCGCACGTTGAGCGCGGTTGACTTGCTCGACCGATAGCGAGTGATCGCGGTGGTTTTTCTCTCTCCTTCATTGCCACGCATTGATCGCTGATTATGATCGCTCCACTTTCTCCGAAATCGCTTACCGTTAAAGGGCGTCCTGGGGAAACCACCGGTTTTTCGTTGTGGGTCCCACCTTTTTCCTTCGCCGCCTTTTCCTTTCTCCACCCACGGTCCTTCGATTCCTCCATGCGACTGGGTGTTGGATGCTTTCCATTTTAGCCATTTTCGCCTAGCGATGGACGTTAGTGCTAACACACATCGAAAACCAGCTCCTTTTCCCGATTCAGGGCTCCTAGGGGCTATTTTGGCCTCCTGCGCAGTCTCCATGGGCCTCGGTTAGCACACTTTGACCAAAGTCCTCGTCGTTCCATGCCGGTTGACATGGTAACTAGTTCAGGGTGCTTTTGATTGCTATTTTGGATTCTTCAAGGATTTGTCCGACCTATTTTGGTCATGGTTCTATGACAGTGGTTTATGGATCCGATTCGGATCAGAAGAGGTAGTTACAGCGGATCTGTTGTAGGTTGTATCTCTTTAGTTTGCTAGATAATATAATAAAAGAAGGACTAGATTTTTCTCCATGGACGTAGCCCAAACTGAGTGAACCACATATATCTGTGTCTCTCTTGTTTTATGCATTTTCTGTGTTTATAGTTTTGCGATATTTTATGTATTCCATTGCTCTGTAATATATAATTTTCTAACATTGCTATGTTGCTAAGTGATGGGTGTGCTCTCGGTGTAACGTGTCTTCACCTCTGCATGGCAAAGTGTGAGGGGTCTTCAATGGTCTTGGTATTTTCTTGATGGTGCTCATGTATGTGTCCCTTTTTCTTACTTCTTGATGTGCTTCATGCTTTCATTCAGCTGCAAGCAAGTCTTATAGCATGTGCTCCTTCATCCTGTTCATTGTGACACTATGTTTCATCAATATACCTATTCCTACAATCACTCATGACGAGACAACATCAAATCCAAAATCTCCTAGTCTAACATGATGCATTGCTTTCATTTCAGTGCAAGTGACCGAGAGAGGGACAAGGCACTGAAACTATGCAGAGCACAACACAGGCCGGGTGCGAGGCTTTGGAGCACTATTGGGAAATACTGCACCGATGTCATTGGGAGGCAGATTTGTGCAATCCTGGGATAGTAGTGACAACTACAATGTAGAACCTAGCTCAAAGGCAGATTTATGCAGTTCTTGGGAGGAAGTCAAGGCAGGGTGTCGAGAGGAGTTGTTGGGAAATTCTACGGAGTTTTCAAGATGAGGATTGGGCAGGTCATCTGGGGGTCCAACTGGGAATATGTGCAGATTCTTTGAGGGAGGTAGAGTGTGCAAAATGAGGCACTGGTAGACATTTCTGCGCAGTTTTCTAGAGCAAGGTTGGATCAGGTTGTGAGGAGTTGCTAGTCATAGCTGCGCATTTCTGAGGGATAGTGTCAGACAACCAGTTTCTAAGTAGTTTCGGGGATGAGTGGAGAGCTAGGAAGCAGGGAGGCTATTAGTGAAAACTACGTAATATTTAGAGGGAGAGTAAAACAAGACAGTAGGGGGGCTTGCCAGTCATATCTGCACAATTCTCAGAGGGAGAGCAGGGCAATTCAATAGGGATCCTTCCAGTCAACTCTGAGAAATTCCTTGGAATAGTGCAGTGATAGGCAGTAGACGTTCGACTCACATGACTGCATATTTTTTGCAAACAGTGAAGGGTAGGAAGCTGGGAATCTTTTGCACAGTTTTGGGGAGCAATGCAACCCTAGGTCTCAGTGCAGCTCAGGTTTCTAGTAGATCAGAGGGACACTTGATGAGTGATTATGTGGGAAGTGCAAGTGGATCGAACTTGGAGACAACTTCTATGTAGTTTTGAGAGACATTCTTCTTGCCCACTTCTATAATTTCATAGTGCAGGCTACCCAGAGAACAGCCTCAAGCTCTGCGTAGTTATGGGTGGTAGAGCATAGTCACTCAGAGCTCAAAATGCACAATGCAGCTCAGTCAGGGTTTGGTTGAAGGAGGGTTGTTCGATCGATGGATTTTTAGGAAAAATGGTTGTGTCAGAGCAAGTGAAATTGTTGATACATGACATTGTGATTACACACTTATCATGACTCAACAATAAGACTCCTCAAACCACGGAGACAAAAATGTGCTCAGTGAGACTGCCTTAGAGGTTAAGAGTGTCAAGTGTGACACTTGAGATAGATATTCAAATGAGTGTGATGAAACTTGCGAGACAACACGTGCAACTTTGTGTGTTAGTATGACCAATTTTCACAGAGCAAAAAAAACCCATGCACACAAAGACAAATCTTCAAAATCATTAGAACAAATTCACAAGCATGACATATAAATCAACATGCCAAAAGAAGACCAGTGGTTGGTCAAGAAAAAAGGGCATAAAGACTCGAAAAGAGCTCATGTAATGAGCCCGAGTGCTTTCAACCATTAGGGAAAAAACCAAGGAAGGCTCTGGAATCTGGATGGAGGCCAAAATTTTGAAGGGTGTTGTAGCTGCTACAACACTTGGTGACACATTGGTTGAATACTAGCTTCTCTATTTTGGTTCATTTTCAGCATAGGTCGCTTGCCTTTTAGGGATTATTGATTCGTTGTGCAGGCTACTTTGGCTTCCCCACCTACCCGATGGACATACATGGTTTACCTTGTACCAACTCAGTCAAACACAACAAAATTTTCAGCTAGATCATAGTGTTTCAAAATGGGGAAGGGTAGTTTGGTTTGCGAGCTTAAGATTTTCAGAGTATAAGTTTTCATCTCTGGTGTTGCTCCACTCCCAGAAGGTCTGGACAATACCCCAAAAAAGTCGCACAGGAACACAAGCATTGCTCCACTACCAGTGAGCTTAGTTAGTACCTCAGTGGAGTTGCCTGCTTCACCTCTTTGCATAAGAAACCTTTCTCTTCTTTCGCCTTTGTATTTTTTTTTTGAAAGAGGAATTTGCTTTGGCACTTATTTATTTTGGTCAGATGATGGATCACAACTTATTGAGAGAATAAGAGGTTGTTACTTTAGAGAAGCATGCAAGACCTTTGACTTAGGTTTGCTCATTTATATTTTTCCCCTTCCCCATTTCTACTAGTTAGATAAGCTTGAACACACATAGCATAATATTGAGTACAAGCATGGAGTTTCCTTCTTTGGACACAGGTTCATGGTTTGACCAAAGATTCCCGTACAGATAGATCATAGTTTATGTCCATGCTTCATCAGCCAAAAGTTGCAACCAAGCATAGAGAAGATGGACATCGGATTGACCAAGTGCTGCAATGTCACAAGACTCTTCGACTTCAGCCACATACTTATTCAAAAGCCAGAACAAAGTATAGGACAACACTTATTTACAAAATGACAATGACAAGACATAAAAGCAATGTGAAGTGAAGTGAAAATAGGATAGTAAAACAACATAACAAATAATGAAAATACTATGTACATAGGGTGGGGTGCAGCCCGAGATCATTGAAAATAACATTTTAAATCTTAGCCATTGACAGGAAGGTTGTCAATCCTCCTGTCAAGTGATTGTAGATGATATGTGTGTTGGCCAATTTTTTGGCATACTGTGAAATGACCAATCCATAGGGAATGGGACTTCGTGTGTTTTCCTTTGTCTTCGTGGGGTTTATCCCACTACAATACTAAGTCACCCACAACAAAGCTGGCATTCCTCGTAGACTTTCGATCGAACAATCTCTTGATATGGTTTTGGTGGACTGAATTTTTTTCTTTTTCTTTCATCCATTCTTCTTGTAACTTGGGTAATGTGTCCATCCTATGCTGAACCAATAGACATGACTTGTCTCAGGATTCTCGAGATAACTGGAGAGCAGGAAAGTATAGATTTGGTGGAAGGATGGCTTCTTTTCCATATACAAGGAAGTATGGAGATGTGTCCAGAGAGGGCATGGGTTTAACTCGGTCAGCCCAAAGTGCATTCACTAGAGAAGAATACTAGTTTTGCTGCTCAAAGTAAATGGTCTTTTTTATGATGTGAATGAGATTCTTGTTTGTAGATTCAACAAGACCATTTCCCCACGGGTAGTAGTTAGCTAAATGCTTAAGCACAATACCATATTGCAATGCAAAATCATAAAGTTTCAACGAAGAGAAGTAAGTTGCATTGTCAAAAACAAGTGATATAGGAATGCCAAACCTCAAAATGATGTTCTACTGAAGGAATCTGATGAATTCCTTGTTGTTCACTTGTTTGAGTAGAAATTCTTCTGTCCACTGAAGTAATCTGTAGCAGTCAAGATGTAGTGGTGTTGCTTTGATGAATGTGGGAATATTTCCCAATGATTTCTAAGCCCCACTGTTGGAATCGTTTGTCCACTAAAACAGGCTGTAGCGGGGCTACTAACCTTTAAGTTCTATCGGTGCATCGCTGAAAAACTGGACACTTGCCGGCATAAGCATGTGCATATTTAAACAAGGTGGGCTAGTAGAAACCGAATCTCATGACTTTATGCATAGTTTTTTTACCTGCGAAGTGACCTTCGGCTAGTCCATCATGCATATCACGTAACACTCTCTCTGAATCTTGTGCCTCTAGGAACCTGAGAAAATTTCCATTGTTGTGCTTCATGTAAAGCACTTCATGCACCAATTGGTAAGGTAAGGCTTTTAGTCAGAGTTCCCTCTCCTATCGCATGGAAAAGTGAGAGGGAATTGTGTAGTGATCAAGGTACTTGTGTACTTCTTCGTACCAAGATTTGTTGTGTGAAGTGGGTGTTGCTTTCTCTACATTTTACATATCGATTCTTTCTCTGAACTACCGAGCTCTTATTCTTCCTCTTGCACATGTACCACTTCTGATGCAAGTCTACAGAGACCGTGACCCTTAATAGTGTGAACTAGATTGATGTATTATACTCTTGTAGTCTTTTCATCCAGTTTTCATGTCTTTCACCTAGATCTTGTTGAACAAGTTGTGATCTGACTGTTGGGTGTGGCACAAAGACTATGCAATGAGTTTTTAGTAGGTACGATCTAAAATGTTTCACCACCTTGTATAGAACATATGCTTTTTTATACATGGTGGGATAGTTGAGCTCAGGTCCCTACATTCTTGCACTCATGAAGGAGATGGGACATTCATTGTTCATCTCATCCTTATGAGTGAGCACTGCAGCGAGTGAATTTTCAGAAGCGAAAGTATAAAGAAAGAAATATTTGTTGAAATTTGTGCTATACAATGCAGGTGCTTCTACTATTTCTTTCTTGATATGGGAAAACACGTCCTTTTCCTTCTTCCCCTAGTTGTATACTACATCCTTCTTGATCATGTCTTAGATAGTTTAACAATCTGTACATAATCTAAGATGAACTTCCAGAGGAAATTGATATTTACCAAGAAAGACTGCATATATTTCTTGTTGATTGAGTGATGAATCTGCGTGACAGTCCGAACTCGTTCTGGTTCAACCTTCATCTCACTCTTGGCAATGATATGCCTAAGGAGGTTCCCATCAGATAGTGAAAATATGCTCTTCTTGGGATTCAAGGATACCCCATACTTTCGACATCTCTCAAAGATCTTCTTAAGATGGCGTAGGTGGTCTAACTACTTTTTGGAAAATATTGTCACATCATCAAGGTAAACCACCATGCTCTATGCAATGAGCCTCTGGAAGGTGATGTCCATAGCCTGTTGCATGGTTGTGCCTACATTTACCAGCCCAAATGGAATTATTCAATAACCGAATGCACCCCACTTGGTACAAAATGTAGTTTTAAGTCTATCAAGTTTTTCTACTAGAACCTGGTTATATCTGGAAAATCATCAGACATATATATATTTTTTTTTGCTCCAGATGTTATCTACAAGATGTGCTCCATAGATGACACAGGGTAATTGTCTTGTCTGAGGCCCAATCTAGATTTTAGAAATCTACACACAAGAAAATATCCCCAGACCTCTTCATAACATGAACTAAGTTCAAAACCGAAGTAGAATGATGAACCTTATAAATGATCTGATCATCCAAAAACTTAGTTCAAGTGATGGATGAACTTTTATGAGCTTCTCCTAAAATGGCTTGACCCCTTCTCTGATCAGAATGATGTGTTGGATTATTCATGTGTCATATGTTTTCAGGTTGTCGTATGTCCACGTGAATACATCGCGGTACTATCTGAACATGTGGACAAATGCTTTCCGCTCTTCTAGTGTGCAACACATACCGAGATTCATGAACTTTAGATCTCTATCTATTCCTAAATTAATTTGTTTGTGCATCAGTGTGGAACTATGGGGTTTAGTGTTGTTGGGCCTTTTGAAATGGTTATGCAACTCATAGAGTTTCTCAAGTGAAACCACATCCTTGGGGATGAGGTTTCCTTTACTGTCAACAATTGTCTCTTGTAGAGACTACTCATGCACATATTCTTCTATCGCTGCATCTTTGAAGACGTTAGTGTTGGCCATGAAATGCAGTGTCAATTCTTCATCATAAAAAACACACAAATCGATGATGTTAACAATGTAAACTTTGAAACGAAAACTATAAACTCAAAATGGGAACTCTAGTGAAAAAAAACCCCAAAAAACATGAAAAATAGTGCTAAAAATGAAAAGTGTTGATGTTGGAATAACAATTTTTTTCCTGGAATAAATTTTCAAGATGTTTTAAAAATGACAGTGAAAACCAATTTTTTGTGCAAAACCCACCTTGAAAATGAAAAGTGTTCATGTTGGAATAACATTTTTTTTTCTAGGGTAAATTTTCAACATGTGTTGATGTTGAAATATGTTTCTTTTTTTTAAGGATAAATTTTCAACATTTTGAAATAATGGCATAAAATATTTTATCATGACACTAAAAAACATTAAAATTTCAAAAAAGAATAATGAAAACATAAATAATATAAAAAGCATCAAAAAAATGAAAAAAACAACAAAAAAAGTTAAAAGGAAAATAACAAAAAGTAAATAAAATATATATATAAAAAAAACAAAACAATAAAATAAAAAAAGACAAAAAAAATCAATATATAAAAAAGACAAAAAAAAATTAAACATCTAATAATAAAAAAAATAACAAAGAGAAAACAATCATAAAAAATATGGAGCAAGCTTAAATTTGAAAATCGTAAAAATGATAAAAAAGAAAAATAAAATTAACCTATAAAATATAAGAATTAAAAAACTAGAAAAAGAATTTGTATATAAAGAAAAAAAAACTAGCCCCAACGGTTAGCCCAACTGGTCAAGTCATGCCTCGCTAAAACAGGAGGTCATAGGGTCGATTCTACCCGAAAGCCCTTGGGGTTAGGTTTGTGATGGCGGAGGGGTGTGATCCTAGAGATCAGCCCTAGTTATTTCGTGGACGTAGCCTGCACCCCCTGACCACGGATGTACGTGAACCACCCGGGAAAAAAAGCATAAAAAAATGTAAAAAAAACTTATCGGTAAAAAAAATTGGAAAGAAAAAAAAACAAAATTTTTAAAAACTATAAAATTAAGTAAATAAAAATACAAAAATTAAAAGACCATTAAAAAAAATAAAAAAATAAAAACAAACTTGATTTAAAAAAACAAAAACTAGAAAATTAAACAAAAAAATAAAAACATTTTAAATAATTGAAAAACAAAATAAAAAAAACAAGCACAATTAAGTAAAAAAACTACTAAAATTAAATTAAAAACATTTAAAAAAACATAAAGAAATTATAATAAACCTAAAAAATGAAAAGAAAAGTCAAATTTAAGTAAAAAACACAAACATTACTAGTAAAATTAAAAAAAATAAAAAATCTAATTAAAAATAAAAAATTGGCGCCCAAGGTGGGCTGAAGGTTGATTGTGAGAATTGGCCTTCAGCTTGCCCGACGACCTGTCAGAGTGCTCCCTCGCCGAGGGCTGCTCCCGTGGGCCACTAGGTGGGTGGCAGTGCTGCAGAGTCGTGACCCCACAGGGCACTGGGTGGGCTTAAGGCCGATTTTTTTTTTTTTTTTTTTTTTTATTTTTTTTTTTTCTTTTTTTTTGTTTGTTTTATTTATAATTTTTTGTGCTTTTTTAAATGTTTTTAATTTAATTTTAGTAGTTTTTAAAAGAAAATTTGTTTTTCTTTAATTTTGTTGTTTAATTATTTAAAACGTTTTAATTTATTTCATTTTTTGGTTAAGTTGTTAGTTTTTTATTCTAATTTTAATCAATTGTTTTTTAATGTTTAATTTTTAATAATTTTTTAATTTCTTTGTATTTGAATTCAAGCTTCTGTGATCCATAACTTGTTAATTCATGAGAATTTTCGGAAAAAATTACATAGAGAGTATTTGGTCGGTCGAACCAGCCAGGTTGATCTTCAGGACAAGATGAAGAGGCAGATATTAGAGGGGCGTTAAATAAGAACCTAAATCAACCTCATGGTTAGAATATAAATGGCTATATTTGATTGGGGGGAAATTAATATTGATCCCCTTCCCCACTCTTATTTAGCCATTTAGTTGGTTTTCAATATTCATTTCCCCCAGTCAAATATAGTTATTTTTCTTCTGAACGTTAGGTTGACCTAGGTTCTTATTTAACCCTCCTCTGAGATCTGTCTCTTCATCTTGTCTTAAGACGAACCACATTGGCTCGTTAAAAAAGCATCGACCACATACTCTATATGTGTTTTTTTCCAAAAATTCTCATAAATTAACAAATTTTTGTACTTTTGTTTATTTATTTTTATAGTTTTTTTAAATTTTGTTTTTTTTAATGTTTTTTTTAATTTTTATGGTTTACAGGATTTTTATTCTTTTATTATTTTTTATGTCTCTCTCTCTCTCTCTCTCTCTCTCTATATAATATAATATAATATATATATATATAAGTAATCAACATTTAAAGAAAGAGAAATAAGAGAACTAAAAAAGTTTCTTAAGTAATAATGATTTAAAAACAAATTGGACATAAAAAAATTTAAAGTGTCAAAGAATGTAACATTAAAAAGAAACAATCCACACTTAATACATTGGAAAATTTAAAGTGTAAAAAATAAGCCCTCTAAAAAGAAGGTTGATAACATGTTTCAAAATCAACATGAAAATCACTAACATTTAATAACAAATATTTATATTTGATACATAAGAAAATTTAAAGTGTCAAAAATATGCTCCCAAAAAAAAGAGTGTATTTTGCATCACCACTTTTGAAAATCTGCTGACTTTTTTTCTACCTCAATGAAATGGGTAATCGTATTAGCTCTCATTTCAAAGTTTACATTGTTTTTTGTCAGGGATAGATGGATTATACAAAATTTCAATAGTAAATCTATCTTTAAGCAATGTCATCCTAGCAGCTACATTTTCCAAAGGATCTACAACTACATTTCGCATTCTTGGTACATAGATGATATTAAAGCCTTGGAAATTAAAGACAAGTCACCATACCTCTTGTTGGTAACTCTTAAGATGAGGTGAGACAGAGTGTATGGTGATATGTACCTACTATACGAAAATATCTAAATCACCTACCACTTTTTATACGACAATATCTAAATCACCTACCACTTTCAGCATAGCAGTGTTGAGGTTGAGGGCTTTCTGTAAACCCAAGATGAGTTCTTCATATTCGATAGTATTGTTCATGCACTCAAAATCCAAGCAGCTCGAGACTAAGTGTTTCCTTTGCCTAGGGTCTATCAAAACACACCTAACTCCAAAGTCATCCTGTGTTTTGGATTCGTCGAAATACAAGGTCAACAAGTCATTTGTACAAGGACCACTTGTCATGCTAATACTGCTAACACTACTGCTACTACTATCACAAAGTATTATACAAGTTTTATTTCCACCAATTGGGAAAGGAAGGAGACCCAACTGTGTATTTGGTGGGTTGGGGCTCAACTATGAAAGATATCACCCAGCTGCATTTATAGAAATCAATTGCCAAAGAAATGTTATGTGAAAGCCAACAGTTCATTCTAACCATCCAAGGGAGTAATGGTATGTTTCATATATCTCTTTTAAAACACCCAGATCTAGTTGTTTCTGCCTTGGTACGGAAGCCATAAGTGTGACCAGTCTATAGCAAAATATCCTTGCAACTTACTTGACTAGTCTCTATTAAGTAATAAGTCGTATTCTTCTAGGACATCCACGATCACAATGTTAATGCATTGGTGAACTCATCCATTGGATGATAACCATATGATCACATCCCAGAGTTCACCAATGGATGGTACACATGTTCAGTCAAGTTGGATGATCTACACAATTGTACTACTGATTTGTTTAGAAATGGAGAGTGGGATGACATTGACTGATGCGCTAAATTCAACCAAACAGTTGTGGACATTGAAGTTGAATATTTTGAATGATAACAAAAATGGTGGGTAGAGCGAGTTTGATTCTTCCATATGAATCAATTTAATTACAGGTACGAGTGATCCATGATACTTTCTTGGTCCCTTGCTGGAAGAGGTAACATTGTCTATGGAGGTTTTCCCCAGTGTGCATAAAAGAATATCTCGTTGACCCATGAACTTGGTTAATTCATGTAGAGAAATTTTCGCATGGGTCTTCTCCATATCTTCAAAAATATTGTATTCTGAAGTGGGAAGACTCAACGAGTTGTCCAGGGGCGGAGTTGTATTTGTACTGCTTAGTGAGTGTTTTAGAGTTTGCTTCTCATAGATGTATCTTTTGCTATAGTTGTCTTCCCATTTTTTCTTTCTATTTTTTGTGTTGAGGATGTCGGTGGAGCAATTGTTCTGAGCATTTGTTTAAATATTTCATTTTGTATCTCAATCACAGTAGGAGCCCCTTGACTTCTCAAGTTGTATCGACTATTCTATGTTGGGGGCTCCTTCTCGATGGTTGTTTTCTTCTGGGAAGCATTAAGACATTGATACATGTTAACTACGTGCCCAGAGCTTAGAGCTTCATCAGATCCAACAACCTCTTCTTCATATTCATCTTCCAGCTAAACCTGCTCATTGGCTTTAAAATGATCATTCATCCTTGAAGCCATAGTGCTCATAACGGTTCCATTCTGGACAAGACTTCTTTGAATGTGGTTCTTCATGGATCATGAAAAAGTTATCCTTCACAAATCGGTCCACTTAGAACACAACATTGGAGCTCTACACGGATTTAGCCTGGTGATCACTATTGCTACCTTATGTCACATTCTTCCTCTAAGCCAATCTGGGAGGTCTGCTACTCACTGTTGTCTCGGTTGTCTGTTGCTTGAGTTATGCTACTTCGGTTTTTGAGGACTTGAGGAGATGAGTAACGGTCTCAATTTTAGTTGTTTATTTTTCCTTTACCTTACTCACAACAGTCTGAGACCTTCTACTTGTGTCTTTGGAGTCCTTATCTGGTTCATCATCTATAATGATTCCAATCATACGTAGCTCTTTCTCCACATCAATTGCTTCTTGGAAATTGTCTGAAAGTGTTGGTTTTGTAGCTTTCTTAATGAACTGCGCAATGTTTGTTGGAAGTGTAGATGTGTAGTAGTCCACTGTGATGGATTCATGAGGTTTAGTTTCAACAGTGAACTTGTTCAGGATACGATTAAACCTCTAGTTAAAACCTTTCACTTTTTCTTTCATCTCCATCTTGAGACTACCTAACTCTTTTAACAACATGGTAGGGATTTTGTCCTCAACGAATTTCTCAAGGAAAATTCTCTTAAATATCTGCCAATTCTAAATGGAGTTGACAGGAAGGCTATAGTACATATAGCTACTCTGCCATTCAAGGTAAATGGAAACAATCTACATGCAACATCGTCATAACGTACCTCGAGTGTCTACAGATGTATGTAGAATGTGTCTAGATGGTCTTTTGCCTTCACTGCTCTGTCAGGGTCATACTTCATTAACAGTTTCTCCATGTGTCTTGGCATCTTATGTAAGGAACCCTAGAGTGCCAATGGGTCGTTTGTCTTCCGTTTCATATTTTTATCAACCATATTTTCCTCTTCTTTGTCCTCCTCCTCTTCTTTTGAATCAAATGGTTCAACCTCTGAATTTGTTGGCTTGTCTCCACCTCTACCTCCTTTGCTTCCTTCCCCTCCGCTACCTCTACCAAAACCTGAGTGCAAAAGTACATTGTTAACTTCTTCTCCTTCTAAGAAAAAGGAGGTTCCTCTTCATTCTGAATAGCTTATGCCATCTCTTCAAGAGTGGCAAGGATTACTTATTCAATAGACGAGACTACCACTCTTGTCAGTGTAGTCGTTTGCTTCCTTTATGAAGAGGGAAGATTGTGTACTCCTAGAATCAATCCAATAGCTTTGGAAAACTAACGGGTGGTGGGACGGACAGTGAAAAGTTGGTGACATGAAATTTCTTGTTCGAGTATGAGAGGTTAGGAGTAACCAACTTCAAAGTTACGAATGGGAGAGAGGGATTTCGTGTTACTCCCTTGACCAGATCATGGATAAGTGGGGTTGAGAGGACATTCAACTGTAAAATATTGGTGTCCCTCCTTCTAGTGCCATAAATGTTGATGGTGTTAGACCCACCAACATTGAGGGGATCTCCCTGGTATTAAGTCCCAACTAGACCTCACACTATTTGGTGTAGGAGTCCCATCTGGTACAATGACCCGGTTGCCATTATCTTAGAGATTTTCCTTAGCTCTTATTGTTTAGCACATGAGATTTTTATGCTTGTAATTTTAAGAAAGCAAGGTGAGTATGCCTCGTGAGTGCGTAATTTAATTTTTTGTTCATGTTCTCTTACTATAAGGGAGAGGGTAAAAGTGAGCCTCTAGAAGAGAGGGAGTAGTACCACTTAGGGAAACACACACGTGAAAAACAACAAGGGTATGTCCAATGTCCATAGGAATAGTCCACAATAGATGCTACAATTGTGAAAACCAAAGTTTAAGAGAAAACATGTACACCATCCAGCGTAATAGTCCATACGGGGGCAACGATCATAAAAAACCAAGAAAACACAAGGATAGTATGCCTAATGTCTACAAGAGTAGTCCACATGGATGAGACAACAACGATGAACAATACAACATGTTATCAATCAGGTTTTTTCCTTAGAAGTTATTAAAGAAGGAATGGTTGAGGCAACCACAAACCAATCTTTTGGACTCATGTTCTAGCCCACCCAAGTCTAGAGAGGGCTCTCTCTTTAAGATTTAACTTTGTTTTGATATGATATTAGGTTAGTTATTGATGCTTAAGGAATTTATTTTGATTTGTTTGGTGAAATTAAGGAAACAGATGAGTAGAGCATGTATTCAAGCCATTGGGCTATGGAGTCAAGTAGGAAAGGTTTAACATAATTTGATTAATCACCGAGGTAAGAGTTCACAAGGCAAGATAGCACAACAAGGGCAAATCTAAAGGTCTCAATGGATGAAAATCTTAACCAGGGCCAAGGGCAATGAAGAATCCTTGACAGGGATTAAGATGAAGAAGGGAGGATTGGAAAATAGCAAGGGAAATTAAGAATCCTATACTAGGGGCCAATAGAGGGAATGAATTACAGAAGTAAGGGAGTAAGTAAGAATTCCCATACTTAAGCAATTTAGTAGAAAACATTAAAGAAGCAAATAGTTAAAACAGAGAGCACTTAAGCTAATTCTGATGATATTATTCCTTGTTTTCTTTTAAAAATTATAAGAAACACATATGATATTTCATAACATAAAGGAAAAAAATAATCAAACTCAGAGAAATGATACTTATTTGTTTCCCACAATACACATGAATCGAGTGAAATTTCCTCAGCTTTATTTAATCCAATAAACTAGCCCAACCTTGATTACAATTGCTCCTTTAGCTCAAACAAAAAGTCTAGAAAACTACTTTTTTAATCCACACTAATTACTTCTTCTTGTAAATAGTTTATACAAAAGTTGATACAAAATATCTCATAACTCTATGAGAATTAATCTAGGAAAGAAAAAATATCTTCAACACGAAGATCGAGATAGATGGAAATCTGTTTTCTTGTTGCCCCTTTATTTGTGAATGTGTTGGCTACTAGAATTTGGATTTGGCTCTTGCCGTTGCCTTGGTAGTTATGTGTTGGATTCACTCTTATCTTCACCTACTGATACTCTTTACCTATTGATACTCTTTACTTGTGATGTTTCATCCTTTCACCTTGTACTACTAGATTTTACCATAGTAAACATTTTTTACTCCACAAATTTATTATGGTAACTTTACAGTAAGTTGGTCAAACTGGTCGACCATTCGTTATCTAGTAATTTCACCTTGATCATCTTCTTGCAAACTTCATCAGCTTCTATGTACTTGGAAAAATTGGGTTTGTTGGTGAATAGATGTTTTACTTCATGCTCTACGTAGAATAGATTCTCCAGACCATCATAAAGTACCTTTCCTGTAGGTAATGCTTCTACTCCAGAAGAACTTGCTTGACTCTTGGCCTGTTTAACTAATCTCTCGATATAGTCTTCCTGTGTCATTAACTTGTCATGTATAACCAGTGGGCTGGGAAGGCCTTTCTCTTTTAAAATGCCATATGAAGCTATCTATGTCTTCCTAAATACTCTGACACTTTTTCTCTAAATTAAGCATTAAGTTACTTTTAGTAAGAACTTTCTTTATTTCAATAATAGTAGTTGTTGTATCCTCAATCTCTAACTCATCCAATTGGTACCTGTTTCTGCTGTTTAAAAAATCAATCACCTAATTTTCCTCTTCAGGTTTATCTCCAAGTTCTTCTTTAGTCTTCTATATAGCTTCCATAGCTACTTTAATTAATTTAGTCTATTCAAAGATTACCTGGATAGAAGGCCAAATATCATTGATGGAATCAATGATATTGGCCCACAATATATTTTTTCATGTCTCCCAATGGCTTTTCTAATGTCAAATCCTTCTCTAGGACTCTGATTCTTTCCTCCATCCTTTTGTTTTTTCATTCTTCTTCTTTATTCTAAATTTGTGCAAGCTTGTAGTCTCTTTCCAAACTTGTCATTTGTTCTCTAAGATTTTTCAATTCTGTGGCTTGGATACTCATTTGTTCCATGGCTTTAATCAATTCATCTGTTTTTTCTGCTAATGTCCCTGCGCTGGTTGATGTACCTGTGGTTGAAATAGTCCCTGCTACTAGTAATGTTATCACTGGTGGAAGTTTTGGTGCCAAGGAAGTTTCCAGAGTGGAGGGTACTGCTGTAGAAACTGTAGGTATGACAGACTGAGGAGTGGTCGGCAACTCACTCTACTTAGACCATATTGTTTTCTCCAATTCCTTCTCACTTTCTTTTAACTAATCATTTAACTTAAGGACTAGGTCCATAAGTTCTTCCTCTTTTTGCTTCTCTATAACTTTTGCAGTTTGAGGATGGTGGAGAGGAGGGAACTTGAGTTGCTTCTTCAATGTAGCTATATCATCATTTTTATTTTTAATCAACTGTTCTTCTAGTTTGACATGCTTGGGTTCATGTCCCAACACTATCACCAAGTCTTCTAAAGTTTTTATCCTAGTACCTTTAGCCTGAGAGGAGGCCTTTTTCAGTTGAAGCTATGCAAAGGTATTGTTCAATGAGTTCTGCAATTGATGTGCTATGATGGTCTTATTATTCAATGTAGAATATACCATCTCACTAGTTTGTTTGTGCAGTTCTATTTGGTCAATAGGATGAATATCCTTTGCCAAAACTTCAAAATCGGTCTTTAAATAATCAGCCATGGATCTTGGCTATTGCATAGTTGGCTTTAGGAAGCTCATCTGCATATTTCCTTCCTTTATACCAAAGGCTGACATCAACCTTGTCTGGTTGGTTGGAGCCATTCTGAGATGGTGAGCATAGGTTTGAGCTTTCAGTTTCTCATTCCTTGCTTTAATTTCTTTATATTTTCCTTTTATGTCCTAGCTTTGTTCTTAAGGAGCTCTGAATGAAGACACCTCTATGCTCTGTTGTCTTTCCAATGCTTGTATCTTTGAAGTAGATGGTGTCCCTCCTGTTGGAATGGTTTGCATGATATCACTCCTTTCAACTACTGTGTGACTTTTTGTTTCTTCAAGAAATTCCTGTTTAGACAGGGGATTGAACCTTTGCCTTTTTCCATATGTTTGGTCAATGGGTACAGTAGAAGGAGTGGCCTCCTCTCAGATTCTCTTTGGATTTTTATCCTCATTTAGAGGAGTCTGCAAGATGGGAGGATTGCTCATGTTTGGTTCTATTTGATCTAGTTCCTCCAAAATTTCTGGTTGCTCTCAATATTTTTCCTGTTCTGATGACTTTTGTTGCTTTGATGGCTATGTGATGTGTTCTTGTGACTTCTTTTGTGATGAAGTTTCTCCAAACACATGTACAAATGAACCTTCATCAAGCCTTCTTTCTAAATCCACCAATACATTGTCAATTACAACTTGTGTGCTATCTTGATCTACCAGAGTGCCTTCCACCCATTCAGATTGATTGGCATATTGTTCAATTTCTGGGATACTATGGTGGATATAAGGAGATAGCTTAGGTTTCTGCCTTCTGTTACAAATGAAGCTGTGGGGGTCATAGGCCCAGATGAAACTCTGTTTTAATCTCAATCTTTGGAGGATTTCATCTACCTCCATTCTTGCTTCTCTATTATTGCAAATAAATTGGCCTAGATGATCATTTATTCTTAACTGGGCCTTCTTCTTGGTTTTGACAAAGTGAATCTCATCAGAATTGATCATTTTCCTGTAGTACTCCAGAGAAAATAATCGCATGGGGAGATATCTAGGTAATTTGTAAGGAGGAAGCTCACACCCATAAATTCTGATTTTAGTATGGTTTTGGTATAAATACCAATCCCCTACTTTTTATTGTTTAGACAGTTGGAGAACCCTCTTAATGTCTGCACTGATTCTGGGAAGGGGACTTCCTAATAACATTGTAGTCACTAGATGTACAAATAGGTCAATAAAATTTGTGTATGGATAGTGAGAAGAGTTAGACCTATGGAATAAAGAGGTCCAGAATTGGGTTTGTTGGTGAATAGATGTTTTACTTCATGCACTATGTAGAATAGATTCTTCAGACCATCATAAAGTACTTTTCCTATAGGTAATGATTTTACTCTTGAAGAACTTTCTTGACTCTTGGCATGTTTATCTAATCTCTCGATATAGTCTTCCTATGTCATTAACTTGTCATGTATAACCAGTGGGCTAGGAAGGCCTTTCTCTTTTAAAATGCCATATGAAGCTATCTATGTCTGCCTGAATACTCTGACACCTTTTCTCTAAATTAAGCATTAAGTTCCTTTTCGTAAGAACTTTATTTATTTCAGTAATAGTAGTTGTTCTATCCTCAATCTCTAACTCATCCAGCTAGTACTTGTTTCTGATGTTTAAAAGATGAATCAACTGATTTGCCTCTTCAGCTTTATCTCCAAGTTCTTCTTCAGTATTGTGTATAGCTTCATAGCTACTTTAATTAATTCAATCTGTTCAAATATTACCTGGATAGAAGGCCAAATATCATTGATGGAATCAATGATATTAGCCCACAATATAATTTTCATGTCTTCCAATGGTTTTTCCAATGTCAAATCCTTCTCTGGGACTTTGATTCTTTCCTACATACTTTTGTTTTTTCGTTCTTATTCTTTATTCCGAATTTGTGCAAGCTCATAGTCTATTTCCAAACTTGTCATTTGTTCTCCAAGCTTTTTCAATTCTATGGCCTCGATACTCATTTGTTCCATGGCTTTAATCAATTCATCTATTTTTTCTATTGATGTCCCTGCACTGGTTTATGTACCTGTGGTTGAAATAGTCCCTGCTATTGGTAATGTCATCACTAGTGGAAGTGTTAGTGCCAAGTAAGTTGCCAGAGTAGAGGGTACTACTATAGAAACTATAGGTATGACAGCCTGAGGAGCAGTGGCCAACTCACTTTGCTTAGACTGTATTGCTTTCGCCAATTCCTTCTGAGTTTTTTTTAACTGATCATTTAACGTAAGGACTAGGTCCATAAGTTCTTCCTCATTTTGCCTCTCTATAATTTTTGTAGTTTGATTATGGTGGAGAGGAGCAATCTTGAGTTGCTTCTTCAATGTAGCTATATCAGCATTTTTTTTTTAATCAATTGTTCTTCTGCTTTGACATCCTTGGGATCATGTCCCAACTCTATCACCAAGTCTTCTAAAGTTTTTATCCTGGTATCTTTAGCCTGAGAGGAGGCCTTTTCCAATTGAAGTTGTGCAGAGCTATTGTTCAATGAGTTCTACAATTGATGTGTTGTGATGGCCTTATTAGTCAATGTAGAGTATACCATCTCACCAGTTTGTTTGTGTAGTTCTATTTGGTCAATAGGATAAATATAGTTTGCCAAAACTTTAAAATCAATCTTTAAATAATCAGCCATGGATCTTGGCTATTGCATAGTTGGCTTTAGGAAGCTCATCTACATCTTTCCTTCCTTTATATCAAAGGCTTACATCAGCCTTGGCTAGTTGGCTGGGGCCATTATGAGATTGTGAGCATAGGTTTGAGCTTTCAGTTTCTCATTCCTTGCTTGAATTTCATTATATTTTCCTTTTATGTCCTGGCTTTGTTCTGATGGAACTTTGAATGAAGACACGTCTGTGCTCTGTTGTATTTCCAATGCTTGTATTTGTGAAGTAGATGGTGTCCCTCCTGTTGGAATGGTTTGCATGCTATCACTCCTTTTGGCTAATGTGTCACTTTCTGTTTCTTTAAGAAATTCCTGTTCAGACAAGGGATTCAACCTTTTCCTTTTTCCATAGGTTTAGTCAATGGGCACAGTAGAAGGAGTGGCCTCCTCTCGGTTTCTCTTTGGATTTTTCTCCTCATTTAGAGGAGTCTGCAAGATGCAAGGATTTCTCATGTTTTGTTCTGTTTGATCTAGTTCCTCCGAAATTTCTGGTTGCTTTGAATCTTCTACCTATTTTGATGACATTTTTTGCTTTGATGGCTGTGTGTTGTGTTCCTGTGACTGCTTTTGCGATGAAGTTTCTCCAGACACCTATACAAATAAACCTTCATCAAGCCTTCTTTCTAAATTCACCAATACATTGTCAACTACAACTTGTGTGCTATCTTGATATACCAGAGTGCCTTCCACACATTCAGATTGATTGGCATATTGTTCAATTTCTGGGATCCTATGGTGGATATAAGGAGATAGCTTATGTTTCTACTTTCTGTTGCAAATGAAGCTATGGGGGTCATAGGCCCAGATGAAACTCTATTTTAATCTCAATCTTTGGAGGATTTCATCTGCCTCCTTTCCTTCTTCTCTATTATTGCAAATAAATGGGCCTAGATGATCTTTTATTCTTAGATGGGCCTTCTTCTTGGTTTTGACAAAGTGAATCTCATCAAAATTGATCATTTACCTGTAGTACTCCAGAGAAAATAATCACATGGAAAGATATCTAGGTAATTTGTAAGGAGGAAGCTCACACCCATAAATTATAATTTCAGTATGGTTTTGGTATAAGTACCAATCCCTTACTTTGTATTGTTTGGACAGTTGGAGAACCCTCTTAATGTCTGCACTAATTTTGGGAAGGGGACTTCCTAATAACATTGTAGTCACCGGATGTACAAATAGGTCAATAAAATCTATGTATGGATAGTGAGAAGAACTATACCTATGGAATAGAGAGGTCCATAAGATGACAGATCTAGGATTCCCTTTAGTATCATGTTTTTGGACAGAGAAGGGAAACTTATTAGTTTGGTATTAAAGAAACAAATGGTACAGGACTAATGAATATTTGAACACTCTTTCATTTTCTAATCTCATGAGTTGATCATGCATTTTATCTGCGATGAATTTTTCATAATCAAACTTGGCTACAGGAGGTTGACCAGGGGTAAAAATATACATGTAGACAAAAATAATCTCATCTACATATTCATTAGTGGTAAAAACGTAAAATGCATGATATCATTGTTGTGATATCTTTGCCCAGCTCAGAAAAACAAATGACATGTAAGGAGGGGGGTCTTTTGGCATGAGTCTTTCTTCACTAATGAAATTCTGGAGAATTTGGGTACTTTTGGAACTTAATAGCTTAGAGGATCTTTCAAGAAAATCAGCAACGGTAAGGGGGCTGAGGTCCTTACTAAGTTGTAACTGTAAATTTTCATTTATGGATTTAAGAGTGATAGTGAACATGACCTTTTGGTCTGAGGACATTACAGTGCTCATGATAGGGTCATAGTTTGCATAACAGTAGTGAATAATTTTCGGAAACACATGAACACTGGGGAATTGATATTTGGGTAGGTTTGATTCCCAGAGGCCTACCTTATCTACATGGTTCAAATAATTGTCTCGGTATCTGAAATACAATTTCAGGGGGGTTTCGTCGAAGGTGAGGTCTTTTATTTGAAAATCTTTGTCAGCCAGGGGAAGATGGTCTATATCTCTATGGGGAGTGGTAACTGGAATGACATTTAAGGAGACCGGAATGTCCATCCTTGGTTCTTGTGGATTGAAGGATGAAGGTAGAGAATTTCAGGGAATTATGGAAAATAGGGTCATCTGAGAGAGCATCAAGACTAACAAACATCTTAACTTTATGAAATTACTTAATTTTTACAGCAATTTAACTCAAGTTCAGTATGAAAACAGGGTTTCTTAGTTGAAGAAAGGGATAAATACCTGGTTTTGGTCATAGAAAAGTTTAGGGGCGAATGTTCGCCCTTTGGCGAAATTAAGGGGTTTTAAATTTTTAGTGGGCGAATATTTTGTATCATAGTACTTTTTTACAAATCACCTCGAATAGCCCACCTTTTATTAAGGGAGAGGTAAAAAAGGTAAATTTAGCCCTTGAAATTAGGAGTTAAAACCTTCCATTCGCCCATTTTCAAGAATAGGTTTTATTTAAGTGAATCCATTCGCCCATTTTCAAGAATAGGTTTTATTTAAGTGAAACCTATGGGCCAAATACCATATTTATAAAAGAGGTATGGTGAATTAATAAAAATATAAATAAATGAAAATTATGGTAAAATAAAAACAATTTTTATATTACTCCATAAGTCCCTTATACATGCAAGGGGTAAAACAAAAAAATATAGTAAAGTGGAGAATAGTAAATAAATAAACGTCCTTTAATACCTTACTCAAAAGGTATGGTAAATCAATAAAAATATAAATAAAATAGACGTATGGTAAATAAATAAAACTTTAGTCCATAACCCTCTCAAGAAAGAGGTTTTATTTAAGTTAATCCTATGGGCCAAATAAATTAATAAAAATACAAATAAATGAGAGGTATAGTAAACAAATAAAATATTTTTTATATTTACTCCATAAGTCACGTTATATTTACGAACACTCAAAAATGCGTTCTTTTAGGTAAAACCTATGGGCAAAATAATATGGGACAAATACCATGGACTAGATTGTTATTAATACCATGCAAAAAAAACATTATTAACCCTAATATTAGTATTAATAAAAATAAAAATGGCACATGGTATTGACCCATAGTATTCACCAAAATGGCACATGGTATTGACCCATGGTATTCACCTAGAATGTAGCCTATTTAAATGGGGGAATTAAACTAGCATAGATCCATCTTTACTCTGGATATCAAATATCGTGATATGCAAACTAGCATAGAGTGAAAAAATATTTGATCCCTCTCAGGGCTAGATCAAGAGTAAAAATGGATGTTCTAATTTAATGTATGTTAAACATTTTATCTTGGTTAAAATAAAAATCAACTATTAATTTTATTAATTTTTATAAATTACTAATAGTAATTTTTAAGCTCCAGGTTTATGGGTAATCAACTATTAATTTTATTAATTTTTATAAATTACTAATAGTAATTTTTAATAAGCTCCAGGTTTATGATAACCCATGGTAATACGAAGATCTTACAAGATTTTATAATTGAGTAAAATATTCGCCATGACTCGTGAGAGATTTGCCAAAAAATTATATATACATATTATATTATTGATAAAATCGCCTTCCATTTTTCCTATATCCCATGAAGATTCGCCCATTTATTATATTTATAAATTTAGGGGGTGTTCTTAAAATTTTCCCTGGTTTTGGTTGTATGAATAGAAAAATGGCACTGGTGCACTTTTGCAAGGAGGGCATAGGTTTGCAATGGTAATATAGAGTTCAGTGGCTTCTGGAGGTTGATGGTTGGAAGGAGGGTGATAGTTTAAACATACTCTACATGTGCATGGAGAACAAAAGTTTCTTTTCTTGGTGAAACAAAATAATGAGTATTTTTAGTTTTATTTTCAAAGTCACTATTTTTGGCGGGTATAATGGAAAGCGACAGTTGGTGTCAACTAACGAAGGTGTCATTTTTTTGTTTAGTGGAGGTGGTAGATGGAGGCGGTAAGCGGAATCTATCACATTGCTTTTGAGAGCTTGGCGATATTGGGAGAGGTCTGCTTGATGTCATTCATCAGGTGACACATAGTGGGGGGATGAATAGTAAAATTGCTTACATCGGGTGGGTAAAGGTTGGCATCAGGGGCCGACCGGTATGAGCGTCGGTCGTTAGATCTGAAGGGGTCAGATCGTACGATGGTCGGGGGCAATGATTTGATCGGGAACTAATGGAGGGACCATATGGGATAATAATTATGAATTAGGGAGATTTAATGACGCCGGGGATGATTTAATTGGAGGACAGTTATTAATTAATCACAATTTGATTAATTAATCCCTTTTAAAGTGGCGGAGGGTTATGGATCTTAATTATTTGTAGATCGATTAATTAATCCATCTAGTTATTTTATTATGGTTTATATTTCAAACCATCGGGGCGAGATATTAACATATGGAATTTTAATAATATATATGGGAAAGGGGTGTATTTTTGGGATTTAAATGCATAAATAAAATTAGATGTTAATATGAAAATGGAAATGGAAACGCGCTAAGTAAAATGCTTTTGAAATATATTGACATTTCTGCATTTGAACATCATAACTTAGGCTTGAGTGCATTTGTGGATTTTTATATGAGGGTAATTACTTTTCCCAAGAAAATAGTGATTTTACCTTAGAAAAAGGGGGTTTCTAGGGAAAATGAATGAATTATGGAGTGGGTGAATGTTGATAAGGGGTTTTAGCACTTAGACCTTATAAGTTATCAGTCCGAGGGTATGGTCCCTCTAGAAGTCAGAGAAATGCTCTGAGCCCCTTTAACTTAAGGCTTTAGGAACTTTTATTGTTTATTTGTGGGAAATTATTGAAATAAGGGGTAAAATGAATGAGGAAATTAATCACCTGAATTTGTAAATGTCTCCTTGTTATCCATACTTTTAAGGAAATATGATGATGAAAGTAAATGATATAAGTTTTAATTAAACATTCATCATACATAATTCTGTAACCATTCATATACTTACCCACCTACACATCCTACCATTTTTTCTACCTTTTATTAGGGTGCACTTGAACTAGCAAACCCTTATTAAACTTTTCTTTTCTTTTACAATGGAAATCTATCTAAGTCTATCCTTATTACATCCAACGGCTCAGATTAAACTGTTGAGCTCCTTTTATTAACTCTACCTATCTACTTATTTGCCAAGATTAAATAGTTTATTCAGATTTCATTCTCTATCTATAAACAAGAAATTCAAAACATGAAATAGCCAAGTTTACACTATTTGACCATCCATGGATTATGGCATAATTGACAAGCTACACACAATTTTTATTATACAAAAGGTAAAATAGCAGTGGCATTTGGACTTAGATATTTTCATGGTCTTTTTTTCTTTCTTGGGGTTCATTTTTCATCTTTTTTGACCTTTTTCATTCATTTTTGTCCTTTGATTTTTCTTTTAGGACATACCTTCTTTACATTTTTTATTTTTATTTTTATTTTTTAAAAATATGGAAAACATTTGCAGAAAGCAAAGGTATGTACATATTACAGAGATAAACAAAGTCGATCATAAATTATGACACCTATTGGTATAGGAACATAACACTGGCTCCACTTGGGGATGACTTTCCCTGGTGGAAAGTCAAGAACTGTAGATCAATGGCCTTCTGAAAGATTGATTTTATTCTACAATTTTTCCTTTATTTTGTTGCTTTATTGATATTTATGACAGTGACACTTTTGAAGCTCAGGGCCTTCTCTTCGGGCTTCAACTCCAAAACTTTACCATCCAATCCACTCTAAACATTATGAAGGATATGGTATGTACAACTGAAACTGGTAAAATTAGTGACTTGGATTAATATAGTGCTTCAACATTTGACCATTGACTGGTCCTCCTTCTACCTCTGCACCATTCAATTCTTTGAGAAAGTAAGCATTATTACCTCTGAAGGCATATATAATGTATGGACCTTTCCACAGCAAGTAAAATTTCCCATGTTTCCCTTTATCTTCTTTTCTTGAGTCCCACTTCAACACTTTATCACCAAGATAAAAGTCTTCTTCCTTTGTTCCTTTATCAAAAACTTTCTTGAGTTTTTCCTGTAGTACTTGGGCTCTGATGTATACTTCCTCCTTGATTTGCTGCAAATGAATGGTCTGATTGATTCTCCTCTGAATATCATTTGGCTCAACTTGGGATTCATGGAGTAGTTTCATTACTGGAATTCCCAATGATGAAGGGAAAACTGCTTCCATCCCATAAACTACCTGATAGGGACTTGTTCCAATAGATTTCTTAGTGATCAGTCTGTCTTCCCACAAAGAATTTATTAATTTATTATTCCATGTTTTCTTATTATCTTCCAACAATTTTTTAATAATGCTCATTAGGCTTTTGTTGGAGGATTTTGCAAGTCCATTTCCTTGGGGATATTAGGCCATGGAGTGACCAAGGGTTATATGGTATTTATGGCAGAAATCAATCATCCTCTTTGATTTAAAGGCTGCAACATTTTCTATGATGATTTTGTTCGGATAACCAAATCTAGATAGAATATTGGTCTCCAAAAAACCTATTATGACAGTATCAGTGGCTTGTCTAGAGGGAATAGCTTCTATCCACTTTGTAAAGTAATCTATGGCAGTCAAGATCCACCTATGTTGAGTAGAAGAATGGGGGTGAATTTCACCAATGAAGTCTAGACCACACTGTTGAAAAGGTTTTTCAGTAGAAATGGGTTTCAAAGGCAAAGGCAGAAGTTTTCTTTTCCCTTCAAAGATTTGACACTTGTGGTAGGAGGTTACAAACTTTTTTTCATCAGAGAACAGGGTTGGCTAGTAAAATCAGCTCTTAGGATTTTATTAGCTGTTGTATTCTAGTAGAGACGACCTCCACAATCACTTGCATGAAATTATTGGAGTACTTTTTAGATTCTTCCTTTAATAAACAATTTAACAGAATGCCTTCATGATTTTTCCATAATAAAGTATTATCAATTATGAAGAATTTCAAATATTTCATTTTCAAAAACCTACTTTTAGTTCTGGACAACCCTAGAGGAGCTTGTAAATTTTATAGAATGTTTATTATGTCAGCATACCACGGTGAATCTAAAAAGGCTTGGTTGATCTGTGGAGTCAACATCTCATCTTCGTTATCCAGTGCTGCAATAAAATTTATACCCAGGGCTTGGCAATTGGTTTCAGCCATAAGTTTGGCCAACCCTTGGACTTTGATTAATTTTGTAGGTTTAATCTCTATGTCATACTCTAATATCGTAGCTATCCACTTTCCCTTGTTGCCATCAACTCCATTCTGTGTCAAAATGTCTTTTACTACAACATTGGGAACATAAGCTACTATGTGAGAGTACAAGATATAGACTCTGAAATCTTTGATAGCTTTTACCAAAGCAAAAGCCTGTTTTTCCATTATGTTATACTTTAAAGGTGCATCCCTTAGAGCTTTACTAATGAGGGCTATTGGTTTTTCAAATCCATGACCATTCTTCTGTAGTAAAACTGCAACAATATTATGTTCAGATGCAAAAGAAAAAATGATAAATTCTCTGTCAAACTTTGGACTTATGAGGATTGGTGTTTGTGTCAAGGCTAACTTAACATCTTAGAATGATTTTTTAGCCTCTACAGTCCATTTAATAGATGAATATTTCTTTAACATGTTGTTTAGTAATCTAATTAACTCAACTAAATTAGAGATAAATCTCCTCAAAAAGTTTATCTTCCCTAGAAATTCTTGAAGTTATTTGATATTCTTGGGATGGGGTATCTGCAAAATAGCTTCAATTCTTGTTGGGTCAATCCTGATCCCATCTTTGGAGATAATGTGGCCTAACAATTTCCCTTCTTCCAACCCAAATAAATATTTTTTAGGATTGAGAGAAATTCCATATTTCCTGCATTTAATAAACACCTGTCTAAGATGATCCACGTGTTGTTGATATGATTTAGAGAGTACTGTGAGTTCATCTAGGTAAATTACCTCGAGGTCATGGATTTCTTTGGCAAGGTTATGTCCATTGCTCTTTGAAAGGTGGCCCCTCCATTTCTTAACTGAAAATGCATTTTCACATACATGAAAGTGCCCCACGGAGTTGTGAATGTAGTCTTTGCTTGATCATTTGGGTGGACTAGGATTTGGTTGTAACCAAAGAACCCATCTAGCAGTAAAATTCTAGAGGAACCCATTACCCTCTGTAATATGTGATCCAGTTTTGGAAGATGATAGTTATCTTTAAGTGAAACTTTATTCAAATTTCTAATATCAACACACAACCTAATTTCACCCGTTTTCATTCTAGTGGGTATCAAATTGGAAACCCAGTCTGAGAACCTAATAGGTTCAATAATCCCAGCTTCATACATTCTTTTGATCTCCTTTTCAATAGAAGGCAGTAGAATATGGTTAATTCTTCTAAGCTTCTGCCTAAAGGGATTTTGATCTTCTTTTAATGGAATAGTGTGTTGTATTATGCTAGTATCATAAGATTTTAGGTCCTCATAACTCCAGGCAAAAACATCTTCAAATTATTTTAGTAGTTCCATATATTTCAGTTTTTCATTGGGAGGTAATGATTTTGACAGTTTTGTTAGTTTTGGATTCTCTTCAAATCCTATATTACATTCCTCAATGTCTGACTTCAAAGGTTCCATTTTAGGCTTTTTGGGAATATTGTTTGAATCGAATAAGTCCTCCAAAGGAGTTAATCCTTTGGGTAGAAAATTATCCCTAAGATTTATGACTTCAGTTTCATCATCAATGACTTCATCAATTCCCATCTGTTTTAAGTATCGAATATCAGATTTTGTAAACTTTGTGGGATGCAATATATGGATTTGATCCTCTTCTAGTTTGTTAATTTATACTTCATCAAAGCAATCAAAATCTACAGCTATGTCTATGCCTATGTTGGTATTTACAAGTTCACTATCTGAAGTTAAAAAATTATTAATTTGCTTATTGTTCTCAAATACTTGGCAGTTCTTTAAATTGTCAGGAATGGAAGGTCTATGCCTAACTTCAGGAGTGTACTGATGGTTGGGCTCAAGAATCAGCTTACGAGTACTAGCAAACATGGCTAAGTTGTGAGCTTGCATATTGTGTTTTCTAGGGATAACAACAAGTCCAGTTTCTGAAAAGGTATTTAGTATTTCTATTACTATTCCTCTATAAAATCCTAGCCTAGGATCCTTGGTCATGTAAACATCTTTAATTTGTTTGATCACTAACTCAGAAACTCCCATGATAGAGACTCTAATGGCTCCTAACCTTTTAACTAGTATCAGACCTAACAGAGGTGCTTCATACTCAGCCATGTTGTTTGTACATTTAATGTTTAGTCTGTCGACATGTCCCTCTGCATGATCATTTTCTAAGTTATAAATCCATACACCAGCTCCTGCACCTAGTTTGTTGATTGACCCATCAAATTCAAGATGCCACAAGATTTTATGCTCATAATTTTCATCTGGGGTAGTGGAATCCTTCTTGACTAAGGTATTTAGATCATCTTTTTTATCCAATGTTTCATGAATTTGGACATTTTGATTTTCCTTTAATATTTCAATTTCTTTTTGTTCTGTTGTTTTATTACTTGAAGTGTCTTGTTGATTATTTTCATCATTATAAAGTATGAAGGAACCAATATCAGAATGTACCAAATATATGGGAAAATTGTGAGGTCTCTCCTAGGAGCTTACTACATACTTCATTAGAGTCTTTCTATACAGCGTCTTGGGGTGTCCAAAGACTGATATGGTAGCATAGGACATGTCTAGTTGTAGAGATCCCTGGAGTTTGGCACCCCAAGATCTAGACAAAAACATGCCATACTTGCTGGTATGTTAGCAACAACTATGTCTATAAGTATGGTCTTGGAGGGGTATTGAACTAGGGAGACACACAAATCTTTTATGAGACCTAAGAATTTAACTTGGCTTGAATCAAAGGAAATGAGATCATTATAAGGCCTAGTGATATCCAAGTTAAGCTTTTCCATTACTGATTTGGGCATAAGATTATGTGAGGCTCCAGTGTCAAGCATGGCATTATGCAGGATTTTATCATGGATGTTAAGGTTGATGTAGAAGGGTGGTACCCCTCCTTCAACTGGATTTCCATTAACATTTGGTCTGAAAATTAACTCAGGTTGGTCATCAAATAAATTCATAGAATCTTCACTTTCAACAAAGTTTAGAGATTTACTAATTTGAGATCTGTAAGTTTCATGTTTAACCAATTCTGTCAAAGGTCCTGAAATTTTGAGTTTGGCCACCTCTGCTCCCAAATTGAAAGGGGGAGAGGATTTATCTGTTTGAATATTTGGAATTTTATAGCCAAAGTTCTGAGTAGTATTTCTTTCTCATTATTAGAAGTATTTCAATTGGATTTTCTAATATTATTTCTAGGGGTTGTTCCATTGTTACTTTGAGGGGGACTAAAGTGGAAAGTTGCTCAGTGGAAGGATGATTATCTGTTACATCTTCAATAGTGGGACTAGGAGGATTTTGATGTGGTCTAGAAAGGATTTGTAGAGTTTTTGTAACTTGAGGATTCTGTTTTGTAGCTTTCTTAGGCTAGTTAGGTATTGCTTGTTTATTTTGATCAGAAACATCAATGTTTTTCTTGATTCTAAGTTGCACTGCTTATGAAGTTCTAAAATAGCAAAGTCATACGCTTGCTTATAATCAAATGATTCTCCTATTTGAGTTTGTAACTATTGAAGCATGTATAATTCTTGATCATCCTGAGTTAGAAAAGTAGTTTCTTCATTATCTAAGCCCATAAGGTTGATCTGAGTGTCTATCTTATGGTCTTCTTGGTGGGAAGTCTCAGCATAATTTTCTTGGAAAGGTGGCCTAATTTTTTGATCAGAACCACTTTTACTAGTGCTTTGGTTCTGGTTTTTCCTAAAGTTTGGATTCCTCACTGGATTAGCCTACTGGTTAATTCCAGTGAGGTTTCCTTTCAATGACTTCTATTCTATCCATCAACCTTTCCATTCCTTTAGCTAAAGCAGCCATTTTCTGATCAAAGGGTGAAGATTCATCTTTCAATGGTCTTCTTCTCTCATTTCTAACTCTAGCCCTTTTGGACAGCAGATTAGCTTCTACGCTAATAGCTACACTTTGCATATCTTCAAGTGTGGGGGATTCATTTCTCTAAGTTGAAAAGCCATATATGTATCAAATCCATCTCGAAATTTATTCACGGCTAAACCAGGTGGAGGTCTAAGGTCAAGTGTGATTGTATTATACACATTGTTAAACCTGGTACAATAGTCCTGAACAGTTTCGTTTGGTCCCCTTTTGAGGTTTTCATATTTAGATAGAATTTGAAGGGGATTTTTCTTTTTCTCCCACCTATTTAAGAATTGTTGGTAAAGGACTTCTAAACTATATATGCTCTGAGGGGACAAAGATCTAAACCATGTTCTCACTTCTACAACTATACTTTGGACAAAGATTCGCATTCGACATCTCGTATGTCAATCTCATGCAGCTCAAAATAATCTGTCATTTTCTTAGTGTGATGTTGAGCTATGTATGTTCTAGTGCCATCAAATGTGGTGATTTTACTTTGATAATCTACTGGAAAAACACCTTGAGGTGTGGGAATTACGAGGGGGCCATATCCGAGGGCCATAGCTCTAAGCTATACACGGTTGAGAATAGAAGTTGGGGTAACTAGGGGATTTGGGACAACAAGGGGAGTTGATGTAACAGGGGTCACCGGTGTTTGAGGGGTAGTGATAGGCTGATGAGGGAGTGAAGGTATGAATGGAGATGAGGTTGAGGGATGATCTTCAATGGTGTGGGGAAAAGATGGTGAGCTAAAAAACGTTGAAGCTATTTTAGAAGGTTTAGGGTGTTTATCAGTGATAAGGGGTGTTTGAGGGGAGTTCAGTGGACTTTGATCAATTGACAAGTTGGCTCGTTGGATTTCAAGTTCTCTAAGGAATTCTGGATCTGGGACCAGGTCTAGCAATTCACTATCAAATGTGGTTCTAAACATAGAGAGGCCAAAATAGTCGTCTAAAGGGAGGTCTTCAAGGAACAACCACTTGACAGGGCATGAATGGGATCTAAAAACAGGTCTGGGGCTTATTGAACTTTCTTATCTTCTGATTATTCTCAGATAATGGTTGGGATTTTTAAATAAAAGGGTAGGATTTGGATCAGGGTTGGCCTTGGTATAGTGAGTTCTCCCTGAAGCTAGATTTCAAGCTTTTGATAATTGTTCTAGTTTTTTGTGAACTTTTGGAAATAATTTCTAATAACCCTTTAAGATGCTTATGAACAAACATTTGAATTCCTCATAGGTTTATTAAAACTGAGGGTTTTGATTCCCTAGTATGGTCACCACTATGTTATCACTCAGTTTTTTACCTTAGAAGTTATTAAAGAAGGAATGGCCTGAGGTAACAGCAAACGAATATTTTGGACTCAAGTTCTAGCCCACCTAGTTCCAGAGAGGGCTCTCTCTTTAAGATTTAACTTTGTTTTGATATGATATTAGGCTAGTTATTGATGATTAAGGAATTTGTTTTGATTTGTTTGGTGAAATTAAGGGAACAAATGGGCAAAGAAAGTATTCAAGCCATTGGGCTATGGAGGCAAGTAGGAAAGGTTTAACCGGATTTGATTAATCATTGAGGTAAGTGTTCACAAGACAAGATAGCATAGTAAGGACAAATTTGAAGGTCTCAATGGATGGAAATATTAATGAGGGCCAAGGGCAATGAATAATCCTTGACAAGGATTGAGATGAAAAAGGGAGGATTGGCAAATAGCAAGGGAAATTGAGAATCCTATACTAGGGGCCAATAGAGGGAATGAATTACAGAAGTAAGGGGGCAACTAAGAATTCCTAGACTTAAGCAATTTAGTAGAAAACATTAAATAAGCAAATAGTTAAAACATAGAGCACTTAAGCCAATTCTGATGATATTATTCCTTGTTTTCTTTTAAGAATTATAAGAATCACATATGATATTTCATAACATAAAGGAAAACAATAATCAAACTGAGAGAAATGATACTTATTTGTTTCCCATAGTGCACATGAATCGAGTGAAATGTCCACAACTTTATTTAATCCAGTAAACCAGTCCAGCCTTGATTACAATCGCTCCTTTAGCTCAAAAAAAAGAGTCTATATAAATGTTTTTTTAATCCACTATAATTAATTTATCTTGTGAAGTATTTATACGAAATTTGATACAAAATATCTCATAACTATATCAGAATTAATCTAGGAATTAAAAAATATCTTCAACACCAAGATAGAGATAGATGGAAATCTGTTTGCTTGATGTCCCTTTATTTGTGAATGTGCTGGCTGTTGGAATTCAATTTTGGCTCTTGCATTTGCCTTGGTAGTTATGTGTTAGATTCACTCTTATCTTCAACTATTGATACTCTTTAGATACTGATACTTTTTACCTGTGTTGCTTCATCCTTTCATCCTATATTACTAGATTTTACCATAGTAAACATTTTTTATTCCATATATTTATTATAGTAACTTTATAGTAAGTCAGTCAAATTGGTCCACCATTCATTATCTGGTAATTTCACCCTAATCATCTTCCTGTAAACTTCATCAGCTTCTGTGTACTTAGCAAAATTGGGTTTGCTGGTGAATAGATGTTTTACTTCATGCTCTATGTAGAATAGATTCTCCAGACCATCATAAAGTACCTTTCCTATAGGTAATGCTTTTACTCCTGAAGAATTTGCTTGAATCTTGGCCTGTTTATCTAGTCTCTCGATATAGTGTTCATGTGTGATTAACTTGTCATGTATAACTAGTGGGCTACGAAGGCCTTTCTCTTTCAAAATGCCATATGAAATTATATATGTCTGCTTGAATACTCTAACACCTTTTATCTAAATTAAGCATTAAATTCCTTTTAGTAAGAACTTTCTTTATTTCAATAATAGTATTTGTTCTATCCTCAATCTCTAACTCATCCAGTTGGTACCTGTTTCTGCTATTTAAAAAATCAATCCATTGATTTTCTTCTTCAGGTTTATCTCTAAGTTCTTCTTTAGTCTTCTGTAGAGCTTCCATAGCTACTTTAATTAATTCAGTCTATTCAGAGATTACCTGGATAGAAGGCCAAATATCATTGATAGAATCAATGATATTGGCCCACAATATATTTTTCATGTCTCCCAATGGTTTTTCTAATGTCAAATCCTTCTCCATGACTATGATTATTTCCTCCATCCTTTTGTTTTTTCGTTTTTCTTCTTTATTTTGAATTTGTGCAAGCTCGTAGTCTATTTCCAGACTTGCCATTTGTTCTCTGAGATTTTTCAATTTGTGGCCTAGATACCCATTTGTTCCATGGCTTTAATCAATTCATTTATTTTTTCTGTTGATGCCCTTGCATTGGTTGATGTACCTGTGGTTGAAATAGTCCTTGCTACTGGTAATGCTATCACTGGTGGAAGTGTTGGTGCCAAGGAAGTTGCCAGAGTGGAGAGTACTACTGTAGAAACTGTAGGTATGACAGTCTGAGTAGCGATGTCCAGCTCACTCTACTTAGACTGTATTGCTTTCTCCAATTCCTTCTTAGTTTCTTTTAATTGATCATTTAACTTAAGGATTAGGTCCATAAGTTCTTCCTCTTTTTGCCTCTCTATAACTTCTGCAATTTGAGGATGGTGGAGAGGAGGGATCTTGAGCTGCTTCTTCAATGTAGCTATATCTTCACTTTTATTATTAATCAATTGTTCTACTACTTTGACATCCTTGGGATCATGTCCCAACTCTATCACCAAGTCTTATAAAGTTTTTATCCTGGTATATTTAGCCTGAGAGGAGGCATTTTCCAGTTGAAGCTGTGTAGAGGTATTGTTCAATGAGTTCTGCAATTGATGTGCTGTGATGGCTTTATTAGTCAATGTAGAATATACCATCTCACTAGTTTGTTTGTGTAGTTCTATTTGGTCAATGGGATGAATATCCTTTGTCAAAACTTCAAAATCAATCTTTAGATAATCAACCATGGATCTTGGCTGTTGCATAGTTGGCTTTAGGAAGCTCATTTGCATCTTTCCTTCCTTTATATAAAATGCTGACATTAGCCTTGTCTAGTTCGTTGGGGCCATTCTGAGATAGTGTGCATAGGTTTAATCTTTCAGTTTCTCATTACTTGCTTTAATTTCTTTATATTTTCCTCTTATGTCTTGGCTTTGTTCAGAAGGAGCTCTGAATGAAGACATCTCTGCACTTTATTGTCTTTCCAATGCTTGTATCTGTGAAGTAGATGGTGTCCCTCCTATTGGAATGGTTTGCATGCTATCACTCCTTTCGACTACTGTGTCACTTTCTATTTCTTCATGAAATTCCTGTTCAGACAGGGGATTCAACCTTTGCCTTTTTCCATAGGTCTGGTCAATGGGCACAGTAGAAGGAGTGGCCTCCTATCAACTTCTCTTTGTATTTTTTCTTCTCACTTAGAGGAGTCTGCAAGCTGGGAGGATTGCTCATGTTCGGTTCTATTTGATCTAGTTCCTATGAAATTTCTAGTTGCTCTTAATCTTCTACCTGTTCTAATGACTTTTGTTGTTCTGATGGCTATGTGTTGTGTTCCTATGACTGCTTTTGTGATGAATTTTCTTCAGACACCTGTACAAATGAATCTTCATCAAACCTTCTTTCTAAATCCACCAATACATTGTCAACTGCAATTTGTGTGCTATCTTTATCTACAAGAGTGCTTTCCACCCATTCAAATTGATTGGCATATTGTTCAATTTCTAGGATCCAATGTGGATATAAGGAGATAACTTATGTTTTTGCCTTCTGTTACAAATGAAGCTGTGGGAGTCATAGGCCCAGATGAAACTCTTTTTTAATCTTAAGCTTTGGAGGATTTCATCTGCCTCCTTTCTTGCTTCTCTATTATTGCAAATAAATGGGCCTAGATGACCTTTTATTCTTAGCAGGGCCTTCTTCTTGGTTTTGACAAAGTGAATCTCATCAGAATTGATCATTTACCTATAGTACTCCAAAGCAATTTTTGCATGGGGAGATATCTAGGTAATTTGTAAGGAGGCAGCTCACACCCATAAATTTTGGTTTTAGTATAGTTTTGGTATAAGTACCAATCCCCTACTTTGTATTGTTTGGATAGTTGGAGAACCCTCTTAATGTCTGCATTGATTCTGGGAAGGGGACTTCCTAATAACATTGTAGTCATTGATGAGCCCCAGAAATGGGTAACTATATGGGCTCATTTTTCCTATTGTTTCCATTTAATCCACCATTATCCATAGTTTTGTGCATGTTTTTGAGTATATTTATGTTAGTTGAGTGAATGGGGATAGTCACTTTGCCACGAAGTCTAATGAGTGTTTATTGCATATTTTTGGACCAAGACTAGGCATTTATGAGCAGATTGATAGCCAAAACTCAAAGAAACCAAGCTGAGGACTTATAGGAAGGGTTTCCCCTACATTAATGACCTATTCCTTGATTTCGCCACCAGCAGCTCAGGGTTCAAAGGCCACCACATCGATAATCACAAGGGCAGTCGAGCAGGTGTAGTGAAGTTTTTGTTATCTGTAAGTTTTCGCAGCCGAGTTCCTAAAGTTTAGGAGGACTGTTGGGAGTCCTCAATTTGTATAAATAAGAAGGCCTTGAGCCTTAGGAGGTTAGCTATTGAATAGTCTATTTTTGCACTTTAGTGCAGCTATACATTCAGCTCATTTTCTAGCTATTTTTGTAGATAGTTTTGTGACACTACTATTATTTTTGATCAATAAAGATGAATTCAACCTTGAACCAGCACTGATCTTTCTAAGGGGGCTGTAGCTCTTGGGGTTGGGCCCAACCCAAGTTCCTAGTACCTCCTTCTTGTATTTATATGTGTTTTTCTTACATTCATGAAATAATTTCTACTGTTTAGGTTAAATATTGCTTTATTACTTAGGTTGTTTTTGATGATTAGAACAGTTGTTGTTGCTTCATGTTGATTAGTCAATTTGCTGCAATAACAGAAAAATATAAAGAAAAAGGCTACCAAGTAGGTTTTTATCTCCTTTCTTCCTCCTCGGGACCATGAATTGAGACCAAAGCACTCTTGCTACCACCAAAACATTGTTTTTGCGTCCCAATGCAATTGCTAGTGTGTGAATTCAAGTTGGAGAAGTTGATATCAGTTGTATTTACATGCTTGGGTTTTCCTTGTTTAGTTTTCATAGCTTTCTTACATCATTTCCTGCCAATAAAGTTTTATTTAGCACTTTTCTGGTTTTAGGGCAGAATTAGGTTAAAATAGGTAAAATTCTGTTTTTTTTAAATTCTCCTTAAATCCTTTTTTAGAAGCGGGTGTGCAGCTCTCTTAAATACCATTCCAGCTTATCATCCTTTCATCACCCAACCTGCTCCAACCCATTTCTCAAGGTTTTCTTCACTCATTCGCCACACTTTCCCAAATAGCCCTAATTTCTACATTTTTGTGCAAAATCGTTTTCTTATCCTTTGAACCAATACAACCATCACCTTCATGTTTGATCTTCATTGACAGAGTCCTAGACCCTCTAACACCCTCATCCAACCTTCATTTTCCTTTTCCCACCGTTTTTCCTCCTCCAAACCTTCAAATATCACTTTTGGCCTGCTCCTATAGAACTTCCTGTAGATCCCCTACAGACTTCCTGTAGAAGTTCATGCGAGTGATTTTTCGAAATATGATCGCAATGGAATTCTCTAGAAGGGTGCTAGGGACTCCTTAGTTCCTCTCCACACCTTCTTCATCATCTGCAACAACCAAATCCATTTCCTTTCCCCACCAAACCTATGCACAGTCAAATAGTTAAAACACAACCATAATAATTTTGCATAAAATTGCTCAAAAGTACAAAAAGATGGTTCTTCCACATTTTCCTTCAAAAGTAGCTTAAGTACATGTATTTTACCTTGATAGTAGTCCATGGCATCCATTTCAGTAGTTTCATCTCTTCTTCTTGCAGAAGTAGGGTTAGTGGGTAAAACTAGGGTTTGTTAGGGTTTGCATTTCCTTTCAGCTTTCATCCTCTTTCTGCAAGTAGAATAGCCTCTCTTGATTTAGCTTTCTTCTATCATAATTAAAAGCTTCTTCTGAGAACTCATAGGAGTTGGCTTGAGCTCCTAGAAAACTTGTGCCAGCTGATCAAGTGACAACCTACAATAAGAGCTAGTACTTGTGCATATAGCAATGTCGCTTCCAAGTTTGTTACGAACTACCGGGTTGATAAAAGTAAAGAAGGGAGTCCCAGGAGTTGCAGCATCATTGCTGCAATACTGGAGCCCACCATATTTTTGGCACCATTGTCGGGGAAGTGTCAGAGTATTTGTGATTACTGTTGTTCTTCTATTTTCTAGTGCAAACATTCTGCTAAGTAGTTTATTTCAATAAGAATAGAGTAGTTGTTTCATTTCTATTTTGAAATTTCATTTCTGCAAAAGTAGATTAGACATTTCCTTCTTTCATTTCATTTTAGCAAGCATAGAATAAACATTTCCTGCTTTCATTTCATTTCAACAAGCATAGATTAGACATTTCCTGCTTTCATTTCAATTCTGCAATTTCATTTCAGCAAGTGTAAATTGATCATTTCCTACTTTCATTTCAACTCTGTAATTTCATTTCAACAAAATAGATTAGTCACTTCCTGATTTCATTTCAATTGTGCAATTTTAATTTTAGCAAGGTTTATTGTAGTTAGTTGCAATTTGTTGTTCAATCAATTTCGGGTTTGCAGGTACAAGAAGAAAAAAAAACAAAAATCAAAAAAAGAGATTCTCTTTCATGACTCGTAGGAACAGAGACAATTCAAGGAAATTCCTACCCAACACCCCCAACACATCACTAAGTCACCCTTCTCTCTTCTTTGGTTGCAGTGATCCAGAAGAACCGATAGGTGAACCTTCAGAGATATACAAAGATCCTAGAACAGAAGAAGATCAAGAAAACATTCCTCCTGAGACCATGGTTGAAAACAAAAATGGTATAGGAAATGGGGAGAGAATAGAAGGCACATTTCCCATCTGAGAAACCAATGGGGACACAAAGATGAAAAACATAAGTCCCTCAGCCTTAACTCACTTCCATGGATTGACCACTGAAGACCCTAATACCTTCTTATTTGAGTTTGCAGTCCTTTGTCGAACCTATGACTATGCAGAAGACGAGAAAAAGTTGAAACTCTTTCCCTCTACCCTCAAGGATGCAGCACTACGCTGGTTCATGGGGTTACCTGGAAATAGTATCACAACTTGGGCTCAGATGCAGCAAGCCTTTAACAAAAAATACCAGGATTATTGTAGGTTAAAGGAAACAAAGGGAGAAATCTTTCGGATGACCATGGGAAGTGATGAATCTTTAGAAGACTATGAAGAGAGGTTCCAACTCAGTTATAAAAGGGCCATGTTCACACTTCACCCCGAATCTCTAAAGCTGGTTTTGCTCCGAGGAGTCCCTGAAGACCTTCTAGATACCCTCCATTTGCTCACTGGGGAAGACATCTACCAGCTACCTTATGATGACATAAAGACTATGTTTAGAAACCATTCTAGGTTAGCCAGAAAAAGAGGTAGGGGAAGTCAACTTTTAGCCAGTGCCCCCTTATCCAAAAACGAGTTTGCAAATTAGATGGAAGATTTCAAAAGTGAGATGAGATAGACCATTGCCATGCAAATGGATACCTCGCGAATTCAAAAAAAGCAAGAGGAAGGTGAGAGGGCTTTGGCCATCTTTTGTCCCAGATGCACTAGAAAGCATCCTAAGAACAAATTTCCATTGCACTCTATAGAAGTGTGTTTTGTCTATGAAGAAGACCATCCTACCAATCAGTTTCTATCCTTACCCATAATTAAAGCTATGTACCAAGGGGCTGAAGGAGCCACTAAATCACTCTACTTCATGAACCAAAGGAGGCCACATGGACCCAAACCTTACCAGCAGGGAATGTAAGGGACCTCCCAGACTTATTACCATCCCAATTAATCCACTCACATACCTTCTTGGGGTCCCCCTACTCATCCTTCCTGTCCACACCCCCTCCTTGGTCGTATCCATCTCAATACCATACTCAACCTACTGCTCATTCGTTTCATTCTCACGTTCAACCACAACCTCAGTGGAATGCACCTCATCAGGGGTGGAGGCCCCAATACAACTCTCCTCCTACTCTTTTGCCTCCACCACCTGCTCAACCACAGCCATTACCTCCTGCTCCTCCAAGACAACCCCAAATACCTGCTCAACCGAACCTGAACCCTAATAATAGACAGCCCCAATAGGTATATACTGGAGACGCAACATGCCCTACTTATGCTGTGGATATTCAAGATATCAACTTGCAATCTGGGAAGGTCCTCCCATGTAGCAAACCTCCTCCTAAGGAGGATGAAGAAGAGAAATAGGGAAGTGAACCAAAATCCATTCCACCCTTTCCTGAGAGACTAACTAGAACCACACAACCGACCCTAGAAGACACTGAATTTTTGGGAGAACTGAAACAGTTATGTGTAAAAATACCCCTTCTCCAAGCCATAAAGGATGTGCCCATATACAACAAGATGATCAAGGAGAAGTGCTTTAAACACCTAGGCAGGCGAAGGAGAGATGCCCCAACTATCAATGTCATAGGACAACTGTCTGATCTGATGTTGGGCAGGTAATTTGTCCAAAATATCTAGACCCTAGTATTCCAGTAGTCGATGTCCACATCAATGGCACCATAATCCCCCATACCTTGATTGATCTAGGGGCTACCATTAATGTGATGACCAGGTACACTATGCTCAAGCTCAACCTTCAGGGTTCCCTAAGAAAGACCTCGATAGTACTGCAGTTAGCAGACCACTCCACCGTGACCCTCGAGGAGATTGTGGAAGATGTCATGGTCTCTATTGATTCCTGGGAGTACCTCACTGATTTCTTGGTTCTCCAACCAAAGGCAAAGCTCACTGGGTATCTTCTCATCCTGGGAAGAACTTGGTTGGCTACTGTAGATGCCTACATTAGCTGGTGAGCTGGGAACATGACAATCAAGAATGGGCATATGTCCAAGCAGCTAGTCCTCTATCCTCCTACCCAACATCTACTAGAACATTATTTACCCCTCTGGTTGGAGGAGGAAGACAAGGATGAAGTATACTCTACACCATTGTGTACAGTAGAAACTACCGTGGGAGGTCCACAAACCGAGGATGATCTTATTGAAAACTTGATCCAAAATCCACCCCCTAGTGAATTGCCATTAGAAGAGTTGGTGGAAGAAACCCAAGCCAATGCTTTAGTTGATCTCTGTGTGGCTAATCTAACCTCTCTCTAAGTTAAGAATGTGGAATTTGGCCCAAGCAGAACCTTGAGGATCAACTCAGCCCTATCCACCTCTCAGGAGAAAGATTTCTGTAGCTTATTGAAGAATCACTTGGATACTTTTGCTTGGAGTTATAAGGAGATGAAGGGAGTCCACCCTTCTATCTATACTCATCACATTTACATTAAGGAAGATTGTAAGCCAGTTAGGTAGCCTCAAAGGAGGATGAATCCAGCCCTTAAGGACATTATCAAAGAAGAATAACAGAAGTTGCTAGATGCAGGATTCATCTACCCCATCTCTGACAGCGAATGGGTTTCTCCTTTGGTGCCAGTGCCAAAGAAAAATGGGAAGTGGATAATTTGTGTAGATTATCGGGAATTGAACAAAGCCACCAAGAAGGACCATTTCCCTTTGCCTTTCATAGATCAAGTGTTAGATGGCCTACCAGGGAAGAAGTTTTTCTCTTTCTTAGATGGGTTTAGCGGGTACAACAAGATCCAAATCAGCCCGGAAGACTAAGATAAGACCACTTTCACTTGTCCATGGGGTACCTTTGCCTACTAGGTCCTTCCCTTTGGGTTATGCAATGCTCCTACCACTTTCCAAAGAGCAGTTCTGAGCATATTTGCTGAGTTGGTTCATGATTCAGCGGAAATCTATATGGATGACTTTACCCCCTATGGTTCCAACTTCCAAGAAGCAATGACTAACCTGGGAAAATTTTTAGCCAAGTGTATTGAAATGAACCTGTCCCTCAGTCCTGAAAAATGTGAATTCTTGATGACTGAAGGGACTGTGCTAGGTCATACAATTTCTCAGCAAGGATTACAGGTGGATCCCAACAAGATTGCTATTATCCAAAGGGTCCTACCTTGTCAAAAGGTAAGAGATGTTTGGAGTTTTCTAGGCTTAGTAGGGTATTATAGAAGATTCATTAAGAATTTTAGCAAGCTAGCTTCTCCATTGTTTGGTATTTTTGGGAAAGATGTTGAGTTTATATGGATTGACAACTGTCAATAGGCTCTAGATGCCTTGAAAGGTAAGCTGGTAACTACCCCAATCTTGAGAGGTCCAAACTGGGCCCTACCTTTCCACATTCACACAGATGCCTCGAATAAATCTATAGGAGTAGCCCTAGGACAAGTTGAAGAGAAGCTTCCATATGCCATATACTTTATCAGTAAAACATGTCCAAGGCAGAATTAAACTACACGGTAACCGAAAAAGAGCTCCTAGCTGTAGTCCATTCCCTAAACAAGTTCAGACACTACATCACTGGTTATCAAACATTCATACACACTGACCATGCTACAATTAATTATTTGATGAATAAACCAAATGTAAATGCTCGTATCATTAGATGGTTACTTTTTTTGCAGTAATTTGATTTGACTATTATTGATAAGCCTAGTAAGGAAAAAGTTGTTGCTGATTTTCTGTCTAGACTAGATCTGCCTGTAGGTGAAGAATGAATGGTGGATGATCAAATGCCAGATGAACACTTATTTTCTATTTCAGTACTCTCTCCATGGTTTGTTGATATAGCAAATTACTTGGTTTTAGCATAGTTTCTGCCACACCTGTCCTCAAAAGAGAAGAGCAAGATCATGAGGAAAAGTGCCCCATTCACTTAGATTGGGGGCAACTTGTTCAAACTTGGCCCAAATCAGATTTTGGGGCAATGTGTCAGGGAGGAGGAAGTCTTTGACATACTTTTAACCTGTCATAATGGACCTTGTGGGGGCTACTTTGCAGCAAAGAGGACTGCTTTCAATATTTTGCAAGCAAGTTAATATTGGCCCACTCTCCATCAAGATGTCAAGAGATACATCAACCGATGTGATTGATGTCAAAGGATGGGGAAACTGACTCCAAGAGATGAGATGCCCCTGCAACCTCAAGTGAATTTCAAGCCATTTGAGAAGTGTGGCATGGACTTTGTGGGCCCTATCAACCCTCCTTCAAAATAGAAGTCTTACATCATTGCGTGCATAGACTACTTGACCAAGTGGGCAGAAACAAAGGCAATCAAAGCAGCAACAACGGAAAAAGTAGCTGAGTTTTTAAGGGAAAATAACTTCTACAAGTTTGGCTACATAAGAGAGTTAGTTATAGATCAAGGGAGTCATCTTACCTCCAATTTAGTTGAAGACCTGGTCACACACCACAAGATTAAGCACAAAACTTCCACCCCTTATCACCCCCAAGCAAATGGACAGGTGGAAGTCACTAACAAAGCTTTGGAAGAAATTTTGACTAAGGTAGTGAGCAACAAGAGAAAATATCAGGAGACTGATTGGCTGAGGCCACCTGGGCCTACAACACTACTTGGAAAAGTACCACAAGGTTCACACCCTATGAGCTGGTCTATAGGAAGAAGGCTTTGTTGTCCATATAATTTGAATATAACACATTAAGGATGGTAGCCCAGCTAGACCTAGACCTCAGCCATGTACAAAAAGAAATATTTCTTCAGCTAAATGGATTAGATGAATAGAGAATGCAAGCCCTTCTCGACTCAGATGTAGTCCAACTTCAAAGAAAAATATGGCATGATCGACACCTCAGAGAGAAACAATTTCAGCTAGGAGATTGGGCACTATTGTATGATTCAAGGTACAAAGATTTTAAGGGCAAGCTGAGAACCAAATGGCTGGGACCATATACAGTGGAAAAATGCAATGACAATGGTTCAATCCTGATGTGGACCATTGATGAAGAATCCATCCCCATGCTCGTCAATGGGCATCGATTGAAAATCTACAGGAAGCCCCTTTCTAAGTAGGATTTCATTAAAACTCTGGGTAAATCAGTGTTGGTAGTGGAGAAAGTCCCTATCTCCACTCCACCCAGACCTTGAGCAGAAGCAGAGAAAGAAAAAAACAAAAATAGAGAAAAAAGAAAATGGAATAAAAGATCCCTAGGTGAAAACCTCTTGGAGGCGCCCAGGGAAGGTAGTGAGGGTGAAAACCTCCTAGAGGAGCTCCAACTCTCTCTAAAAAAAAAAAGAAACAGAGAAAAGAAAAAAGAAAAAACCTAACTTCTTTTGAATAAATTGCAGGTTGCAGGAAGGTCGTTGCAGGAGGGTTGCACAAGAGGAAAAGACATGACAGGCTACATGCACCCTTTATAGTCCATCACCCCATCATTGCGATCCTTTCCCAAGTTTTTGGCCTCATTTGTTATGGAATTCTGCATCCTATAGGAAACTTTGTGTTTTCTACAAGAGGATCCTATAGAAATTACGGGAAGGCCAAACTCCATTTTAAAACCAAACCCAAGGGTTGGAAATTCATCTAATAGCCCTGTGAACCTGTTTACCACCATCCATCTTCCCATTTCACCATTTCATCGGTGTACACCTACCTCTCCACTCATTTTTGTCCTTGCATAGCCACATACAGATATTCTGTTTCTATCATCCTACAAACACATAGCAAAAAGAAAAAATGACAAATAAAGGTAGCAGCAGTTTCACTCATCCCTACTTGATACCCTCTAGTTTTGATTTCTTCTCAGTCGAGACCTTCTTTAGCGGTTTTAGCCTTGCTCACATATTAGCTTGAATTTCAAGAGGAGAAGCAGCTATAGGAAATCCTACAGGATTCCTGTAGCAGCTGATCCCTTTGAAAAACATAATGCAGAGATAGGGTCAGCGCAGCAGGACGTATGAAGAGCAATGTTTGAATGGGAGATCATCGAAAACACAAAGGCTGAGCATGCAGAGTGCAAGCAGCAACAACAACGGGGAAACGAAGTGCCAAAATCTGAAATATGCATAACACACCAACGACTAAGCAGGTAAGTGCCTAAACCTATTCCTCAATTGCATGAATAATATTTCAAAACTACATGAACTATGGAATGGTCAATTATGTGGAATCGGTGGCCAGCTAACTGGCCACCCTCGTTCAATTCACACCCCTTCGTAGAATCTAGTTGAGCCACATCCAAATTCAAACTACTAATTAGATATGCAACCGACACATGCAACATGTCAACTCGGGAAGAAGGCATTTGAAACTGGTAGTGGTGGTGGCGGATAACTGGAGTAAGGGAGGTGATGGCAGTCAGGTGGCGTAAGGAAATATAATGACACTGGCATCCGACCAACGGTCTGGATGGGGATAATGCACCCATCTGGCCACCTCATCTCCTCACCCCGGGTTATGCCAACAGTTAAGTACAATTCACTCAAGCCTCCACCACCCTTTTGTTTCATTTGCATGTTACGAATCTCTCGACTGCAGAGTTCATCTACCATCTTCATAGCAACAAACCAGTCGTCCTTTGATAGTGTTTTGTTAGTTTTTTTGAAACCTTCTTGCCTATTGGGCTCTACAGGAGCCCTGCTGCATTCTATAGGAGGCTGGATAATTTCTACAGGAAAACTTCTACAGGAAAGGTAGAGAACAGCTAGTAGAAGGAAAACCCAGGTCTTTTACTAGAATTCAAGCTTAAACCGAGGTAGGCTTGAGAAACCTCCCTGCATGGGACTTATTTGTATAAGGTGGTGGATTAAAATCACAGAATTGGATTGAAAGAAAGGAGAATGAAGTTTAAAAGTCTGCATGCATATTTTCCCTGAGTTTTACATAGTTCTCAGTTTTCTTCTCTGCATTTGAAGTCTATATTCTTCTTTTTCATATTTTTCTATAAAGAAAACACTTGCATTCGTAAAAACCAACCTATGTGGAAAAAGAGAAAAACCGAAATTGCATATCTGTCTATTCTATGGAAAAAAACCTATGTTATTTATCCTCTGTTCTGTCAAAAAAATATATTTTATCTCCACAAGCAGAAAACAAAATTTGGGGTAAGAGCAGTTTAAAAGAAGGGAAATATTGCAATTTGGTGTTGTGAGAAGGAGCACACTGAAATTACTCCTACAGTTTAGAAAAAAGAAACAAAACTCATTTGTCCCTCAGTCTCTAATTTTCTTTGAAATTGCTATTTTTCTCCTCACTTAAGCACGTCAAAAACTACTCAGCACCATGCTAGGAGGGTTTATGAGGAAGGATCCTTTGAACTCCAACCAACTACATGAGAATCTTGAGGTGGTGGCCCTCTTCACTAGGGCTAATTGGTTGATTTTCTTTGAAAGAATACATGGATATGATGATGAGGTAACTGAAGAATTTCTGATGGCCTTAAGAACCCATTTGAAATCACATGCCACAGTCAGTTTTAGGGGTCTGTCCCTAGAACTCACCCTTGATTTTATCAGTCGAATCACAGGCCTTCCACCTGGGCTCCCTTGGAGCAAGGAGGAAAAAGCATTGGGACAGGTGGCCAAGAAGACATTTTTTCAACATGGGGAGGATCCTGTAGAGGATAAAAATGGGGTTAGAAGGACAATCTTACCTCCTCCATGGATGAAGTCAGTTACTAGATAATGAAATATATCACTTGTGAGGGAAGGTTCAACATAATTTATGGTTATCACTTCAGGTTACTACATGAATTGAGGTATGGGATGGACCTACCTCCAGTTGAAAAGTGGAGTCTCCCATATTTCCTCCTCTAGTCTTTAATAGAATGTAGTACCAAGATAAATGTAGGAGTCCCAGACCAGTTGGCCCACCATGGGCTCATCAAACTATTGGTAGAAGACGCCTTACATACCTATACCATTCCCATAGCTTGGGACATTTTCAGAAATATGTCCAGAGATGATGACATCAAAACTTTGACTGAGGATATCAGCCCATCTAGTAGTAAGGAGGAGGAAGAGGAAGAGGAAATTGAGGAAGAAGTGCATGAGGAGACACCACATATTCAGACAGAGGAAGAGCAGGAAACAAAGGAGGAACAGGAAGTAGAAGAGAAACTTGAAAAACCCACAGCAGAAAAGAAGACCACCCCAAAGACAGAGAAAAGGAAAAGAACAGAAAATGAGAAGAAAAAGCCTAAGAAAGTCCAAAAGAGGACTGCCGCAAGCAAGACAGGAACCCAGAAAGAAAAAGAGAAGACATTGCTAGAAACAGTAGAAACACAAGTAGAAACAGTAAGCATGGAAAGGACGGTAGAAGATGAAGGGGAGCAGCAACAGGAAGAAACATCACCTGAACCTTGGAAAAAGAGGCAGCAGTTGTGCTGGCTGCATTAAGCACTCTAGTAAAACAAAAAGGAAAAATAAAAAGAGAAACATCAATGTATTCCTCAACTCTAATATATGCTCATTAACACCTTGCCAAAAACCCTCAAGTTCTCCCGGATTATGTCGAAAGGCAAGCACAAGCCATCGCCCATTTTGAGGATATGGAAAGATAATTTGGTGATGATTGCCTTCATGCTTGTATGATGAGATGGAATACACTATCCTATAGCTTAAAGATTAGGGAGTATCACTCCCCAACCAGAATGAGGGAGGCTTTGGCAAGAGTGCCCCTTTACAAACAATCAACGCAAAACCTGAAAACCAACTGGATTGGCCTCAATTTCACTCCTCCACTACTCTTAGGACTACTACAAGGGGTTAAGGAAGAAGAAGAACAATAGCAGTGGGAGGAAGTAGATAGAAAGGTAGGTTTTCATGATAGGGAAGAAGACATCACCTCAGAAGTGTGGGATGTCAGGGAAGCTGTTAAGGCCATCAAGGATGAAGAACTGGATTAGTTGCTCAGAGGATGAGCAACCCATTCAGCAGGGGGGTGATGATGAGCCCCAAAAATAGGCAACTATATGGGCTCATTTTTCCTATTGTTTCCATTTAATCCACCATTCTCCATTGTTTTGTGCATGTTTTTTAGTATGTTTATGTTAATTGAGTGAATGGGGATAGTCACTTTGCCACGAAGTCTAATGAGTGTTTATTGTAGATTTTTGGACTTTGTTGGACTAAGACTAGGAATTTATGAATAGATTGAAAGCCAAAGCTTGAAGAAACCAAGCTAAGGACTTACAGGAAGGGTTTCCTCTGCATTAATGATCTCTTCCTCGAGTTCTCCACAAGTAGCTCGGAGTTCAAAGGCCACCACATTGATAATCACAAGGGCAGCCAAGCAGGTGTAGTGAAGTTGCTGTTATCTGCAAGTTTTGGCAGTCAAGTTCCTAAATTTTAGGTGGACTGTTGGGAGTCCTCAATTTGTATAAATAAGAAGGCCTTAGGCCTCAGTAGGTTAGCTATTGAACAGTCTATTTTTTCACTTTAGTACAACTTTGCATTCAGCTCATTTTCGAGCTCTTTCTGTAGACAGTTTTGTGACATGACTATTATTTTTTGATCAATAAAGATGAATTCTGCCTTGAACCAGCACTGATATTTCTAAGGGGGCTGTAGCTCTTGGGGTTAGGCCCAACCCAAGAGCACAATACCTCCTTCTTGTATTTATATTTGTTTTTCTTGCATTCTTGTAATAATTGTTGTTATTTAGATTAAATCTTTCTTTATTACTTAGTTTGTTTTCGATGATTGTAATAGTTGTTCTTGCTTCAAGTAGTTAGTTTGCTGCAATAATATAAAAATATCTACAAAAATGCTATTAAGTAGGCTTTGATCTCCTTTCTCCCTCCTTGGGACCATGAATTGAGACCAAAGCACTCTTGCTGCCACCCAAACACTATTTTTGCTTTCCAATGCAATTGCTAGTGTGTGAATTCAAGTTGGAGAAGTTGATATCAGTTGTATTTACATGCTTGGATTTTCCTTGTTTAGTTTTCATAGCTTTCTTACATCATTTCCTGCCAATAAAGTTATGTTTAGCACTTTTCTGGTTTTAGGGCAGAATTAGGTTAAAATAGGTAAAACTCTGTTTTTTTTAATTCTCCTTGAATCCGTTTTTAGAAGCAGGTATGCAGCTCTCTTGAATACCATTCCAGCTTATCATCCTTTCATCACCCAACCTTCTCTAGTCCATTTCTCAAGTTTTTCTTCACTCATTCACCATAATTTCCCAAACAACCCTAATTTCTACGTTTTTGTGCAAAATCACTTTCTTATCTTTTGAACCAATCCAACCATCACCTTCATGTTTGATATTCATTGATAGAGTCCTAGACCCTATAACACCCTCATCCAACCTTCATTTTCCTTTTCCCACCATTTTTCCTCCTCCAAACCTTAAAAAATCAGTTTCGGCCTGCTCCTGTAGAACTTCCTGTAGAACTTCCTGTAAATCCCCTGTAGACTTCCTATAGAAGTTCATGCGAGCGATTTTTCAAAATATGATCACAATGGAATTCTCTAGAAGGGTGCTACGGACTCCTTAGGTCCTCTCCACACCTTCCTCATCATCTGCAATAGCCAAATCGATCTCCTTTCACCACCAAACCTCTACACAGTTAAATAGTTAAAACACAACCATAATAATTCTGCACAAAATTGCTCAAAAGTACAAAAAGATGGTTCTTCCACATTTTCCTTCAAAAGTAGCTTAAGTACATGCATTTTACCTTGATAGTAGTCCATGGCATCCATTTCAGTAGTTTCATCTCTTCTTCTTGAAAAATTAGGGTTAGTGGGTTAAACTAGGGTTTGCTAGGGTTTGCATTTCCTTTCAGCTTCCATCCTCTTTCTGCAAGTAGAATAACCTCTCCTGAGTTAACATTCTTCCATCACAATTAAAAGCTTCTTCTGAGAACTCATAGAAGTTGTCTTAAGCTTCTAGCAAACTTGTGCCAGCTGATCAAGTGACAGCCTGCAGTAAGAGCTAGTACTTGTGCATACAACACCGTTGCTTCCAATTTTGTTACAAACTACCAGGTTTATAAAAGTAAAGAAGGGAGTCCCAGGAGTTACAACATCATTGATGCAATACTGGAGCCCACTAGTCACTGGATATACAAATAGGTCAATAAAATCTATGTATGGATAGTGAAAAGAACTAGACATATGGAATAGAGGGGTCCAATAGATGCCAAATCTAGGATTCCCTTTAGTATCAAGTTTTTGGAAAGAGAAGTGGAACTTATCAGTTTGGTAGTAGAGAAACAATTGGTATAGGACTGATGAATATTTGAACGCTCTTTCATTTTCTAATCTCATGAACTGATCATGCATTTTATCTGCGATGTATTTTTCATAATCAAATTTGACTGCAAGAGGTTGACCAGGGGTGAATATAGACATGTAGGAAAAAATAATCTCATCTACATATTCGTTAGTGGTAAAACCTAAAATGCATGAAATCATTGTTGTGATATCTTTGCCCAGCTTAGAAAAGACAACTGACATGTAAGGAGGGGGGTCTTTTGGCATGAGTCTTTCTTCAGCAATGAAAGTCTAGAGAATTTGGGTACTTCTGGAACTAGATAGCTTAGAGGATATTTCAAGCAAATCAGCAATGGTAAGGGGGGTGAGGTCTTGACTAGGTTGTAACTGTAACATTTCATTTATGGATTCAGGAGTGATAGTGAACATGACATTTTGGTCTGGGGACATTACAGCTCTCATGATAGGGTCATAGTTTGCATGACAGTAGTGAATAATTTCTGGAAAGACATGAACACTGGGGAATTTATATTTGGGCAGGTTTCATTCCTAGAGGCCTATCTTATCTACATGGTTCAAATAATTGTCTCGGTATCTGCAATACAATTTCAGAGGGTTTTCGTTGAAGGTGAGGTCTTTTATTTGAAAATATTTGTTAGCTAGGGGAAGATGGTCTATATCACTATGGGGAGTGGTAATTGGCATGACATTTAAGGAGACTGGAGTGTCCATCGTTAGTTCTTGTGGATTCAAGGATGAGGGTAAAGAATTTAAGGGAATTATGGAGAACTGATTCGTCTCAGAGAGTATCAAGACTGTCAAACAACTTAACTTTACTAAATTACTTAATTTTTACAACAATTTAGCTTACGTTCAGTATGAAAACAGGGTTTCTTAGGTGAAGAAGGGGTAAATACCTAGTTTTGGTTGTATGAAGGGACAAATGGCACTGGAGCACTTTTCATAGGGAGCGCACAGGTCTGCAATGTTAATCTAGAGTTTAGCGACTTCTGGAGGTTGACGGTTGGAAGCAGGGTGGCAATTTGAATGTACTTTGCATGTGCATGGAGAATAAAAGTTTCTTTTCTTGGTGAAACAAAAATAATGAGTATTTTTGGTTTTATTTGTAAAGTCACTATTTTTGGCGGGTATAATGGAAAGCGACAGTTGGTGCCAACTAGAGAAGATAACGTTTTGTCGTTTAGTGGAGGTGGTAAATGGAATGTATCACACTGCTTTTGAGAGCTTGGTGGTATTGGGAGAGGTCCGCCTGATGCCATTCATTGGGCGACACGTAGCGGGGGGATGAGTAGTGAAACCACTTACATCGGGTGGGTAAAGGTTAGCATCGGGGGCCGCCTGATATAAGCGTCAACTGTTAGATCTGAAGGGGTCAGGTTGTACAATGGTCAAGGCAATGATTTGATCGGGAATTAATGGAGCAGCCTGACGGGATAATAATTATGGATTAGGGAGATTTAATAACACCGGGGATGATTTGATTGGAGGACGGTTATTAATTAATCACAATTTGATTAATTAATCCCTTTTAACGTGGCAGAGGGTTATGGCTCTTAATTAATCGTATATCGATTAATTAGTCCATCTAGTTATTTTATTATGGTTTATATTTCAAACCATTGGGACGAGATATTAACATATGGAATTTTAATAATTTATATGGGAAATGGGTGTATTTTCAAGATTTAACTACATAAATAAAATTAGATGTTAATACGAAAATGTAAATGGAAACACACTAAGTAAAATGCTTTTGAAATATATTGACATTTCTGCATTTGAACATCATAAATTAGGCTTAAGTGCATTTGTGGGTTTTTGTATTGGGGTAATTACTTTTCCCAAGCAAATAGTGATTTTACCTTAGAAAAAGGGGGGTTTTAGGGAAAATGAATGAAGTATGGAGGGGGTGAATGCTGATAAGGGGCTTTAGTGCTTAGACCTTATAAGATATCGGGTCGAGGGTTCGATCCCTCCAAAAGTCAGAGAAATGCTCTGAGCCCCATTAACTTAAGGCTTTAGGTACTTCGATTGTTTATTTATGGGAAATTAGTGAAATAAGGGGTAAAATGAATGAGGAAATTAATCACATCACTTTGTAAATGTCTCCTTGTTATCCATACTTTTAAATCAATATGATGATGAAAGTAATTGATATAAATTTTAACTAAACATCCATCATACATAATTCTGCAACCATTCATCTACTTGTCCACCTACACATCCTACCATTTTTTCTACTTTTTATTAGGGTGCACTTGAACTGGCAAACCCTTATCAAACTTTTCTTTTCTTTTACAATGGAAATCTATCTAAGTCTATCCTTATTACATCCAAGGGCTCAGATTAAACTATTGATATCCTTTTCTTAACTCTACCTATCTACTTATCTGCCAAGATTAAACAGTTTGGTCAGATTTTATTCTCTATCTATAAACAAGAAATTCAAAACATGAAATAGCCAAGTTTACACTGTTTGACCATCCATGGGTTGTGGCATAAGTGACAAGCTGCATGAATTTTTTTTTGTACAAAAGGTAAAATAGTAGTGGCATTTGGACTTGCATACTTTCATGGTCTTTTTTCTCTTTCTTAGGGTTCATTTTTCATCTTTTTTTACCTTTTTTCATTCTTTTTTGTCCTTTGATTTTTCTCTTAGGACATACCCTATTTACATTTTTTTATTTTTTTATTTGTTACAAATATGGAAAAAATTTGCAGAAAGCAAAGGTATGTACATCTTACAGAGATAAACTAAGTCGATCATAAATTATGACACCTATTGGGATAGGAACATAACACAACACATATTCAATAATGTAAGTATTAAAATAACTGAAGTAATTGAACTATCTTAGTACAGGTTAAGCAAGCATGCATTACAAACATTTAAATAATACTCTTACAAATGGATACAAAACATGTGTGAAAACATGCTGGCCTGAGACAAACTTGTGAATTAAGAAAAAGTTCCAAGACACATCTTTACACCATACATCACTAGCGCTAGTAGTGGAACATTGGAGCCACTCCTCACTCCTCAAAGAACAAACTACAGACTCTCAAGGCTATGTGGGAGGAGCCAAGGTGAAAAATTCCTTTTCTCATATAATGAGGGGGTATATATAGCCAAGGGGGATAAATGACTATTGTGACTCTTTGACTTCTCTCATGACTGTTTGACTTCCTATGACTTTTCAATTGATGTGACTCTTCAACTTCATATGTACATCTCTTGGACTTTCACAGTACATTACATTTGATTACAACAAGTATGTCCCATAGTAGTGATGTGGCCAAGACAACTCATGACACAACTCGACATGATACTGTTGACATGTACTGGCCAATTGTGGTGTTTGTGTCAAGCTGTTGTGCAACTGATTGATGGGTGTGCTCTCGATGTAACATGTCTTCACCTCCGCATGGAAAAGTGTGGGGTGTTCAATGGTCTTGGTATTTTCTTGATGATGCTTCTGTATGTGTCCCTTTCACTTATTTCTCAATGTTCTTCATGCATTCGTTCAACTCAAATAAAGTATTATAGCATGTGCTCCTTCTTCATCATGTTCGTCATCACTCCATGTTTCATCAATGTACATGTTCCTGCAATCACTCATGAGGAGACGACATCAAATCCAAAAATATCCTAGTCTAACATGATGCATTTTTTTCATTTCAGTGCAGGTGACCAGGAGAGGGACAAGGCACTGAAACTACACAGAGCACAACTTAGGCCAGGATGCGAGGCTCTGGAGCATTGTCGGGAAAAGCTACACAAATGTCATTAGGAGGCAGATTTGTGCAGTCCGAGACAATAATGAAAAATACATGGTAGAACCCAGCTAAGAGTAAGAATTATGCAGTTCTTGGGAGAAAGATAAGGCAGGGTGTCAAGAGGAACTATTGGACTATTCTGTAGATTTTTCAAGATGAGGACTAGGCAGGTCATCCAGGGGTCCAGCTGGGAATTTGCACAATTTCTCCGAGGGTGATAAATTGGGTAGTAGGAGGCACTGGCAAACATTTCTGCATAGGTTTCCAGAGCAAGGTTAGATTGGGTTGTAGGGACCTACTGGTCATAACTTCGCATTTATAAGGGAAAATGTTGGATAATGTAGGTTTTAACCCTGTACAGAAATTACCTGCATACGAATTCTAAATCACAGGAAAAATAAAAATGCGAGAGCATAACACATAAAACACATATACACAGAGATTTCCCACTGGATCTCAAAACCGAGACTACCAGCTTGATTTTTCATTATATTCCTTTCAATGTTACAATACATATTTATACATGCCGAAGCATCCAATACCATGGACCGAAAACCATCGAGTCCAAAACTGTGGACCGAAAACCATAGGTAGGTTCGCCCAACCTAATATAGGGTCCAAAAAAAATTTTCTCGGGGCGCTGCCCCGAACCCCGTAGAGGGGGGCTACCCGCCCCCCTCAAACCCCCCGG
>APFE030944317.1:287571-309654 GCA_000404065.3 Pinus taeda
TTTTTACCTGTCCATGCTTCTTCCGGAACACCACCATCCAAGGAACTTGAAGGCCCTCTGTTTATTAGATAAACAGCAATATCTACAACATCTGCCCAAAACTGTAAAGGCAATTCTGCATGCAATCTCATGCACCTTGCACGCTCCATGATTGTCCTGTTCATCCTTTCTGACACACCATTTTCTTGTGGTGTTCTTGGAACTGTCTTCTCTCTATGAATTCCATGCTCTGAAAAGTACCTATCAAACTCTCTACTGCAATATTCACCTCCATTGTCTGATCTAAGACACTTCAGTTTCTTTCCTGTCTCAATCTCAACCAAAGCTTTCCATTTCTTGAAAGTATCAAATACATCTGATTTATTCTTAATACAATAAATCCAAGTTTTTCTAGTTGCATCATCAATAAAAGTAACATAATAACGAGAGACACCGAGAGATGATACCTGAGCAGGTCCCCATACATCTGTATGCACAAGCTCCAATTTTTCATTCTTCTTTTCTTTCCCAACTTTGAGAAATCTGACTCTCTTCTGTTTTCCATAAATGCAATTCTCACAGAAGTCCAAATCAACATTCTTCAAACCCGGCAACAAATTCCTTGAGTGAAGAATCTTCATCCCTTTTTCACTCATGTGTCCAAGCCTATGATGCCATAATGCTGCATCTGCTCCTTTGGAAGTTAAAGCATTAACAGAGTTAGAAATGCCATTGCATAAATAAAATGTACCAACCTTTTCGCCTTTTGCTATTACCAGGGCTCCTTTTGTGACCTTCCAAGCTTTATCTGTGAAAGTTGTCACACAACCTTCACCGCCTAACTGCCCTGTTGAAATCAGATTTTTCTTTAGATCTGGAACATGCCTTACCTCCTTTAGTAGCCATTGGTTCCCATTCTGCTGTTTTACAAGAACCTTACCCATTCCAACAATTTTACAGGGATTATCATCACCCAAACGAACTTGTCCAAAATCTCCTTGAACATAGTCATGAAAGTATTTCTTATCAGGTGTGGCATGGAATGAGGCCCCTGAATCTACCAACCAGGAATCAGTAATATTTCGAAAGAAAGAATCAAAGCATCTTGTAACACCTCACCTGTCACATTTGCTTCATGATTGTTTTCTTGTTGTGAATCTCCTTCTTTTCCCTTCCGAGATCTACAGTCTCTCTTTAGGTGTCCTTTCTTTCCGCATTTCCAGCACACTATCCCCGATCTGGACTTGGATCTGCCTTTCCTTGATTTACTGCGATATCCTAAACTCTTTCCTCTTTCCATTTTTCTTCCTCTAGACTCTGCACTCAAAGCATTTCCCGATATCTCACCGGAGCTTTTCCGTCGCATTTCCTCGCTAAGGATAGCACCGACAACATCATCAAACTTTAAAGTACTAGATCCAGAAACGGAGTTACTAATGGCCATTACCAAACCATTCCAACTTTCTGGTAATGAGCACAAGAATAACAGAGCTCTAACTTCATCATCAAAGTTTACCCTTACAGAACATAACTGACTTGTAACAGTATTAAAATCATTTAAATGGTCTGCAACAGATCCACCTTCTCACATCTTCATATTAAATAATCGTTTCATAAGAAATACCTTGTTTGAGGCCGAGGGTTTTTCATATAGTTTCTCCAACGCCTTAATCAAACCCTCTGTCGTTGTTTCCTTCGAAATGTTGAAGGCGACCGACGCTGCAAGGCACAACCGTATTGTTCCGAGTCCCTTTCTATCGAGAAGGTTCCATTCTTCATCGTCCATATCCTTCGGCTGCTTTGTCTTTCCGCCCAATGGTAGGTATAGATCTTTCTGATACAGATAATCTTCCATCTGCATCTTCCACAACGAGAAGTTTTGGCCGTTAAATTTCTCGACCCTAAACTTACCATTTTCCGCCATTGCTCCCGCTCGAACTAGGAACCTTCTTTCCTGCGAGTTTATCAGCCAAATAGACCTTCGGCTCTGATACCAGTTGTTAGAAAAATTCTATATTATTTACGGGCAATGGAACACATAAAATATTGCAGAAATATAAACACAGAAAACGCACAAAACAAGAGGGACACAGATATACGTGGTTCACCCAGTTTGGGCTACGTCCACCTCGAACAGCCAGTCCTTCCTTTCTATTATCCAGCAAAATGAAGAGACACAACCTACAGCAAAGCCGCTGTAATATCCTCTGTCTTCTCTCACAGTCTCACCTCTCTGTTTCTCGCTCACACTGAATACACATCTATATAGCCGCCTCAAATACAATGCCCTCATACAAAGAGAGGGGTTGCCTTCTAGGGCAAGAAAATCTAAACTAAACATAAGTTCTACCATCAGATCATCTGCCTAATGAACGGCTCAGATTGACTAGAAATTACTATACTTTTACAAGGCAAATTTACATCAGTTTTTAGCTTCGGGGGCACTGCCCCCGAGCCCACACCGGGGGACCGCTGGCCCCCGGACCCCCACGGGGGGGACAAGTCCCCCCCGCGCCCCCTGCATGGAGGGGTGTACAAAACTTCCTGGGGTATACATCCGACTGAAACAAAGACCTCTGAACAATCATGCTCCACACACAACATTCTTCTCATCACACTTATGACCTTTAATGTATTTTCTATCACAACTATAACAAAATCCTTTTTCTCCTTTTTCTTCTAATTGTTGTGGCATCAACCTTTTAGGTTGTGGAAGGCTAGGACCCACAACACTCCCATCTTTATAGTTGTGATTGGTAGGCTTCCTTGTTGCCATAATTTTTCTTTCAATTTTTCTTTCCAACTTGAATTCCTTCTCTAATGAATTAGGTTCCTAAAGGAAAACCTCATGTCTGATGTTATCCTTTAATTTGCCTATGAACACATCAATCCTATGCTCCTCTGGAATATATTTTACCCTTATATTCAATTTTTGGAAGTCCTCAATGTGCTCCACCGTTGAACTTTTTTTGTTTGAGATTTAACAAATGGCTAAAAAAGGTGTACTTTTTGTATCCTCATAATGCGCCATCATTTATTCCATAAAAATTGTCCAAGTGACAATTTTTTTATGAGAGAAAAGCCATCGATACCATACAGACTGATTGGGTTTCAATTATAAAGTCGCTATATGTACCTTTTGTGTGTTTTTCACATTATGGAGATCGAAATATTGCTCCATCGATAGTATCCATGTTACGTGATCCTTGCCATCAAATTTCCTCATATCAATCTTTGGAACATGATGGGTCTTCAATCTGACATTAGAGTCTATGAAATCATGACTAACATTTCTTTTTTTTTCAACATGAGTTTCCTCTACTACCTTTTCGCCATTAGGAAGTGTTTCTTATAGGAACTTTGCGAAACATACTTTCAAACATTCCATGTCTCTCTTCAAATCTTCAATGTTTAATTATAAACCATCCATCTTAGCTTCCATGAATTTCTTTAAACCATGCATCTTAGCTTCTGTTACTTTTTGTGGGAGTGAAATTTGTTGCACTTGGTCTCCTAATTTTGATATATCATGTTTCATTTCTTCCTCTTCTTCATGAGTCATGCCAGAACTTTCAGGTTGCTTACTAGGTGTTTCCATTTTTTTTCTTCGGGGCATCAATTAATGATAATTATGCTTCGCTATTTCCTTTTAATTCCTTCAAACTATTTTTTTGAACCAAACTTATGCAAAAGTTTAAAAAGGCTAAACAACTTTTTGGCTTTGTAGGAGATTGATATTGAATCTATTGTATCTCTATAATTTAGGATCTCCAAGGTCAAAAAGTTTGCACTATGGTAACCCTCTGAGTCCTCATTCCAACCCCACAAGTTGGATCATGATTGGATTCTCTAGGAAAGACTTATTTCAAATCTCCCACGATGACCTGATTATAGATTAATTCAGTAGAGAAAACTTGTACGAAGTGCCACGTGTCACTGCTTCAACCTTTGGACCTGAAACCGATAAAACAAAAACTACAATTTGTCCTTGTTCTGTACTTTTTTTTATGAAATTTCAATATGATGCTTAGAGATAAATTTATGATGATTTTCCCCAGGTCTCCTATTTGAGATATAATTCGGGAGCCTGAAAGAAACCTTAACTTCCTTGGATTATATATCCAAAAATATAGTGAGACAAGATCTGAAATTTAGACCTGAGGTTCTTCAAGATTTCTACTCAAATGAGTTTTAATTTTATCTTTTGAAACATCACAGAAAAAACATTATTGCGCAAATTCCACGATGACCTATTTGAAGCAACGAAACCCTAGAATCCAAAGCTCTAATACAAATTGTTATGCAACCAGCTCATAAAATAGAAGAAAATATAGAGAAACGACTTCAAAATCAGCCTCTTCAAGTGGGAAACCTCCTTTACATTACACAAATGAACAATTCTTGGATGATACAAATGATAAGACCTCCTTTCTATATATAGAGCCTAAGTGGTAAAAATATAGTCAAATTCGACATAACAATAATAATGTAAGGGAACAAAAATAACATTAGTGGGCTTCTATGGGGCACAATAATAAATATATGGGGACAACATGGGCACAACAATAACAATAAGGGAGTACACTACTATTATAGGGACCTAACACGGAGCACATTGAGAACTTCCAAAAATTGAATATCAAGGTAAATGATATTCCAAAGGAGCATATGATCGATGTCTTCATAGGTAATTTAAAGAATAAAATCAAACATGAGGTTTGTATTTGGGAAACTATTCATTGGACAGGGCATTCAGGGTGGCAAGAAAAAATGAAAGTAAAATTATGGCAACAAGGAAGTCTGCCACTCAAAACTATAAAGATGGAAGTGTTGCTGCTCCTAACATTCCACAATCTACAAGGTTGAAACCACAACAATTGGAAAAAAAGAAGACAAAAAGGAATTTGTTCCAGTTGTGATTGAAAATAAAGTAAAGGTCATAAGTGTGCCGAGAAGAAATTATTTTACATAGATTGTGAAGAGGAGGAAGAAAAGGAACAAGAAATGTCAAAATAAGAGGATATACACCACAAATCAACCCTAGAGAAAGAATAAATGAATCCGACCATATTATGTAATGCATTGGAAGTAATTATCACTCCTCAAATAGTCAAGATAGAAGGACATGTCAAGAATAAAATGGTAATAGTCGAGATAACCAAGGAATTGAATTGCTTCTTATATTCAGCACTAGAGTGTCAAGTGATGGTTGCAAATGGAGGAACTATAAATTCCTCTAGAAAGTGCCATAATATCAAGCTAACCATGGGAGAATATGCATTTATATTCCAATTCTTTCCATCCCAATGTGTGGTGATGATGTTGTATTAGGAGTCCAATGGTTACAATCTTTGGGGATGACAAATTTTAAATTTCTAGAACTTTTCTTGAATTTATTTTGGGAAGGAAATGAAGTTGAATTAAGGGGCATCATAGGGAAACTAGGAAATATAATCGACACCAATGTAATTAAAAATATTCTAAGGAAAGAAAAATAGGGCATAATTTCACAACTATGCTCACTAGAGGTTCAAACATTGAAATTTTCAATTTTTTTAGGTCTCCAAAAATTCTTGGGAAATCATTCCAAGGTATTTGAGACTCCCAAAGGTCTCCCACCTATTCGTGCTCATGATCATTCCATTCATTTTATTCCAGGAAGTGTTCCTCCAATCATCAAGCCTTACATATATCCCTATTGCCAAAAGAGTGAAATCGAATGTATGGCTGCCTAGTCAAATTTTTTCTTTGCTTTAGTAATATTGGTGCACAAGAAAAATGGATCATGGCGTATGTGTCCAGATTATAGGGAGCTCAACAAGATCAATATTAAATATAAATTTCCCATTCCTATCATTAATGAATTATTGGATGAATTACAAGGATGAATTTACTTCACCATGTTGGATCTTCATTCAGGATATCATCAAATTAGAATGAAGACTGAAGATATTCTGAAAACATCATTCAAAACTCATGAAGGTCATTATTAATTTTTGGTCGTGCCTTTTGGCCTTACTAATGCACCTGCCAAATTTCAAGGTTTGATGAATTCCATTTTCAACTCCTTCCTTAGAAATCTTGTGTTAGTATTTTTTGATAATATATTAATCTACAAGTCTTGGAAGGATCATGTTCAACATGTTGACAGGGTGCTCAAACTATTGGAGGAGAAATAATTATATGAAAAAATATCCAAATGTTTCTTCTAAGTATAGGAGGTGGAATATTTGGGTCATATTGTGTTCCATGAGGGTGTTAAGGTAAACCCTAACAAAATTAAAGCCATTAACGAATGGAAAATCCCCACAACCCTGAAGGATATTTGACGATTTCTTGGGTCGGCGGGGTATTATCGCAAGTTTTTAAAGGTTTATGGGAGAATAGTAGCACCTGTAATGACATTACTGAAGAAGGATGAATTTTCATTGAATCTAGAAGCAACGAAGGCCTCTGAACATCTTAAAAAGGAAATGTTCCAAGCACCAGTCTTAGGTACACCAAACTCCACAAAAACCTTTATTATGGAATGCGATGCCTTAGGAAATTGAATTGGTGTTCTTTTAATACAAGAAGGAAGACCCAATTCTTTTGAAATTCATCCAATCAAGAAAAAGTATTTACACAAACCTATTTTGTGAGAAGGAAATTTTGGAAATACTACATGGACTAAAGAAATGGCGACCTTAACTAATGTGAATACACTTCAAGGTAAAATAAAATCATTATAGTCTTAAGTACTTTCCGAAACAAATATTATTGTTAGGTCCCTAATACTAGTGATCCCCCCATTACTATTGTCATTGTATCCCTTATTGTTATTGTTGTGCCCCTATTGTCCCCATATTGTTATTATTGTGCCCCATAGAATCCCTCTATTGTTATTTTTGTGCCTTTATATTATTATTGTTAGGTCAGCTTAGTTATATTGTGACCCCTTAGACTCCTATATATAGAAAGGATATTTTTTCATTTGAATCATCGAAGAATTTTTCATTTGTGTAATGTAAAGGAGTTTGCCCCCTCGAAGAGGCTGAATTCTAAGGCGTTGATCTATATTTTCTATGTTTTAGTGAGATGGTTTCATAACATTTGGTATCCAAGCTTTGGATTCTAGGATTTTTCTGTTCCAAATAGGTCATCCTAGAATTTTCACTATAACATTTTTTCTGTGATGTTTTAGAAGCTTAAAAAAACCCATTTGAGATTTAATTGCATTGAACCTCAGGTTTGGATTTCAGATTTTGTCTCACTATATTTTTGGAGATATGACCTAAGAAACTTAGGGTTTTTGCAAGCTCCATAATTTCATCTAAAACAGATCATTGTGGATGTTCACTATAACTCCTTTTCTAAGAAGTTTCAAAAGCTAAAAAAATAACCCATTTGAGAAGAAACCAAAGTAAACCTCGGTGCCAAATTTCATATCCCGTCTTGCTATATTTTTGGAGCTATAATCTGAGGAAGTTAGGCTTTTTGCAGACCCTTGAATTACATTCCAAATAGGTCACCTTGGGAAAATCATCATAACTTTCGCTCTGAGCATCAGATTGAATTTTTGTAAGAAGTTACAAAAAGAGGACAGACTATAGTCTTTTTAGGTATCATTTTTAGAACCTAAGGTTGAAACAGTGACCCGAGGCAGGTCGTACAAGTTCGCTCTACTGAACTAGTCTATACTTAGGTCATCGTGGGATATTTGGCATAACTCTTCATTGGAGAGTCCAATCTTAATCAGACTTATAGGGCTAGAAAGACTACTCAAAGGGTTACTGCAGGAAGAAATTTCAAACTTGGAAGATAAAAAATTACAGAGATACATTAGATTCAATATAGAGCTCCTACAAAGTGATAAAAGGTGTGTAGTTTTTTTAAAACAAATTCATAAGCTTGGTTTGAAAAATTAGTTTGAAGGAATTCAAAGGGCGCAATGAAGAATTATTATCGGTAATTGATTCTCCGAAGAAATAAAATGGAAACACCTAGTAAGCAACTTGAAAGCTATAGCATGACTCATGAAGAAGAGGAAGAAATGAAACATGATATATCAAAATTACGAGACCAAGTGCATCAAATTTCACTCGAACAAAAAGTAACAAAAAATAAGATGGATGGTTTAAAGAAAGACGTAGAAGCTAAGATGGATGGTTTAAAGAAAGGCATGGAAGCTAAGATGGATGGTTTAAAGAAGACATATAAGCTAAGATGAATGACATGGAAGCTAAGATGGATGACATGGAAGCTAATATGGATGGTGTGGAGGCTAAGATGGATGATTTAAAGAAAGGCATGAAAGATTTGAAGACAGATTTGAAGACAACTTTGACAAAGTTTCTACAAGAAATACTTACAAATGTCGAAAGGGTAGTAAAGGAAACTCATGATGAGAACAAAATAAATGTTAATCATGATTTCATAGATTCTAACATTAGATCAAAGAACCACCATGTTCCAAATATCGAGATGAGGAAGTTTGATGGAAAGGATCCCAGAACATGGATACTACAAATGGAGCAATTTTTCAATCTCCATAATGTGCAAAATACACAAAAGGTACGCATTGCAACTTTGTATTTGGAACTAAATCAATTTGCATGGTATCGATGGCTTTTCTCTCATAAACAAATTGTTACTTGGGTTTCTTTTACGGACGAAATGATAGCACAGTATGAGGATACAAAAAGCAACACTTTTTTTAGCCAATTGATAAATCTCAAACAAAAGGGTCCAATGATAGAGCACATTGAGGACTTCCAAAAATTGAATATAAGGGAAAAAGATATTTTAGAGGAGCATAGGATTGATGTGTTCATAGGGACTTTAAAAGATAACATCCAACATGAGATTCACCTTTGGGAACCAGATTCATTGGAGAAGGCATTCAGGTTGGCAAGAAAAATGGAAAGCAAAATTATGGCAACAAGGAAGCCTACCACTCACGATCATAAAGATGGAAGTGTTGCTGCCCCTAGCCATACACAACCTACAAGGTTGACATGACAACAATTGGAAGAAAAAAGAGCAAAAGACCTTTCTTACAATTGTGATAGCAAATACACTAAAGGTCATAAGTGTGCTGAGAATAAATTATTTTACATATATTGTGAAGAGGAAGAAAAGGAACAAGAAAAATCAAAAGAAGAGGATATACACCAGGAACAAACCTTATAAAAATAATAAATGAATTCGACCATATCTTTTAATGCATTGGCTGGAATTACCACTCCTCAAAATATCAAGATAGAAGGGCATATAAGAAGAAAAAGGTAATAGTGTTGATTGATTCGGGAAGTACCCATAATTTTATTCATTGTAAGATAGCCAAGGAATTGAATTGCTTCCTATATCCAGCACCAGAGTGTCAAGTGATGGTTGTAAGTGGAGGAACCATAAATTGCTCAGGAAAGTGCCATAATATCAAGATATCCATGGGATAATATATGTTGAATAGCCCAATTCTTTCCATTCAAATGGGTGGTGTTGATGTTTTACTAGGAGTCCAATGGCTACAATCCTTGGATACAATAGCTTTTAGTTTTCAAGAGCTTTTCATGCAATTCTCTTCAAAATGAAAGGAAGTTGAATTAAGGGGTATCGCATGGAAATAGAGAAAGATAATCAACTCTAATGGAATGATAAAGCTACTAAAGAAAGAACAATGAGGCATAATTGCACAATTATGTTCACTAGAGGTGTCCACATCTAAATAATCCGTTTCTCCAAATCTAAAAAATGTTTTGGATAATCATTTCAAGGTATTTGAGACTCCCAAAGGCCTCCCAACTATTCGTTATCATGATCATGATATTAATTTGATTCCAAGAAGTGTTCCTCCAAACATCAGGCCTTACAGATATTCCTATGTCCAAAAGAGTGACATTGAACATATGGTTGCAGAAATTCTAGAGGTCGGTATAATTCAACCTAGTCAAAGTTCTTTCTCTGCTCAAGTAGTATTGGTCCATAAGAAGGATGGATCATGGTGCATGTGTCCAGATTATAGGGAGCTCAACAAGCTCACTATTAAATATAAATTTCCCATTCGTGTCATTGATGAATTATTGGATGAATTGCGTGGATCAATTTACTTCACCAAGTTGGATCTACATTTAAGATATCATTAAATCAGAATGAAGACTGAAGACTTTCCAAAAACAACATTTAGAACTCATGAGGGTCATTATGAATTTTTAGTCATGCCTTTTGGCCTTACTAATGCACCTTCTACATTTCAAGGTTTGATGAATTCCATTTTCAAACCCTTCCTTAGGAAATTTGTGTTAGTATTTTTTGATGATATACTAATCTACAACAAGTCTTGGAAGGATCATGTCCAACATGTTGACATGGTGCTCAAACTATTAGAGGAGAAACAATTATATGCAAAAATCTCCAAATGTGTCTTTGGAGTACAAGAGGTGGAATATCTGGTCCATATTGTATCTCATAAGGTGTTAAGGTAGACCCTAGCAAAATTAAAACCATTAAGGAATGGAAAACCCCCACATCCATAAAGCATCTACGAGGATTTCTCAGGTTGACAAGGTATTATCGCAAGTTTGTTAAGAATTGTGGGAGAATAGTACCACCTGTAACAACATTATTAAAGAAAGATGCATTTTCATGGACTCCAAAAGCAACAAAGGCCTTTGAACATCTTAACGAGGCAATGTGCCAAGCACTAGTCTTAGCTACACTAGACTTCACAAAAACCTTTATTGTGGAATGTGATGCCTCAGGAAATGGAATTGGTGCCATTTTAACGCAGGAAGAAAGACCCATTGCTTTCGAAAGTTGTTTAATCAAAGGAAATTATTTACGCAAAGCTATTTATGAGAAGGAAATGTTGGCACTACCACATGCACTTAGAAATTCGGACCCTACCTAATGGGAAGACACGTCAAGGTAAAAACATATCATGATAGTCTTAAATAATTTTTAGAAAAAATATTATCTTCAAAAGAGCACCAAAAATGTGTCACAAAGATGTTGGGTTATGACTTTGAAATCATCTACAAAAAAGGGAAGCAAAATGTTTTGGCACATGAACTCTCAAGAAAGGATGAGGATATGGAAGCATTTATTTGTGCCATTTCTATTATCCAACTAGATTTGATAAACAAAGCAAGGGATGAATGGAAGATTGATGAGGAAGTGTGGGCACTCATTCAAAAGATACAACAAGATCCTAGTACATCTGATACATTTAGCTGGAAAAATGATTTGTTATGGTACAAGGATTAATTGTACCTATGTAAGAATTCCCATCTCAAACAAAATATTCTTAGGGAATTTCACATCTCTCCCTTAGGAGGGCACTCGGGATTTATAAAAACCTACCATAGGGTTAAGAAGGATTTTTTTAGGATGGCCTTAAATCGTATATTCAAAAGTTTGTGGCGGAATGTTTGATTTGCCAAAAAAATAAAGTTGAAACAATTAAGACCCCAAGACTACAACCTTTATCCATTCCAAGCCAATGTTGGGAGGAGGTTTCAATGGATTTTATCATAGGTTTACCTAAGTCCGAAGGAAAGAGTGTTATCATGGTGGTAGTTGATAGACTTACCAAGTATGCACACTTTTGTGCATTATCCCATCCATTTAAAGCGAGTACAGTTTTGCTGCATTTATGGAAACAATTCAAAAGCGACATGGAAACCCAAAGATTATTGTAAGTGATAGAGATCCCATTTTCGATGGAAATTTTTGGACATAATTATTTTCTTGTCTTGGTACTCAGTTAGCTCATGGCTCATCTTATCATCCTCATTTTGATGGGCTAACTGAGATAGTAAACAAATGTTTGGAAGGATATCTTCATTGCTTTGTCTCTGATAAATAGACACAATGGTTCAAATGGTTGCCTCTGGCTGAATGGTGGTATAACACTTTGTTCCATACTACAACAAAAATGATTCGATTTATGGCACTTTATGGATATCATCCACCATCCATCACATCATATTTAAGCGAGAATTCTAAGGTTCACGCAGTGGAAGATCACATCGAGCATCAACAACAAGTTCTCCAACTCGTAAACGATAACCTCATCTTGGTGCAAAATAGAATGAAACAATAGGCAGATCAACATCACATCGAAAGAAGTTTGATGTAGGTGATTGGGTATTCCTATGACTACAACCATATAAAAAAATTTCCCTCAAGCAAGCTAATAAAGATAATAAATTATCACCAAAGTATTATGGTCTGTACAAGGTGTTGCAAAAGATAACTACTATGGCATACAAATTGGAGCTTCCTGCAGCATCCCGAGTGCACCCAGTTTTCCATGTTTCATGCTTAAAGAAGGTTATAGGTGACAAGCTTCTAGTTCAAACATATTGCCAGAAATTGATGAGGAAGGAAAAATCATATTTGAACTTGAAGCAATAAACTAAACAAGAACTCGACAGCTACGAAATCGATCAATTTCAAAGTATCTCATCAAGTAGAAGAACTTACTCGTTGAAGATTCCACATGGGAGGATGATAATTTTATACAAAAGCATCCAGAACCACTCAAGCATTGAGGAAACCACTTTTTTTGAAGGAGAGGGGAATGTTAGGTCCTTATAATACTAGTGATCCCCCATCACTATTGTCGTTGTATCCCTTATTCTTATTGTTGTGCCCCTATTGTCCCCGTATTGTTATTATTTTGCCCCATAGAATCCCTCTATTGTTATTTCTGTGCCTTTATATGATTATTGTTAGGTCGGCTTGGTTATATTGTGAACCCTTAGACTCCTACATATAGAAAGGATGTTTTGTCATTTGAATCATCCAAGAAATGCTCATTTGTGTAATGTAAAGGAGGTTACCCCCTCGAAGAGGCTAAACTCTAAGGCGTTGATCTATCTTTTCTATCTTTTTGTGAGCTGGTTTCATAACAATTATCTTCAGAAGAGAAAATAAAATGGGTCACAAAGATGTTGGGTTATTACTTTTAAATCATCTACAGAAAAGGGAAGCAAAATGTTGTTGCAAATGAACTCTTGAGAGAGGATGAGGATGCTAAAGCATTTCTCCATGCCATTTCTATTCTACAACCTAATTAGATAATTGAATCAAGGGGTGAATGGAAGAATGAATATGATGTATGGATGCTCATTCAAAAGTTGCAACAAGATCCTAGTATGTCTAATACATATATCTAGAAAAATGATTCATTATGGTACAATGATCACTTGTATCTTTGTAAGAATTCATAACTCAAATAAAAGATTCTTATGGAATTGCACACCTCCGCCTTACGAGGGAATTAAGGATTTTTAAAATCTTACCACAAGGTCAAGAAGAATTTTTTTTGGGATGGAATTAAATCTGATATTCAAAAGTTTGTGGCCAAATGTTTGGCTTGCCAAAAAAAAATATTGAGACAATTAAGACCGGAATTTTGTTACAACCTTTAGCTATTCCAGGTCAGCATTGGGAGGAGGTTTCAATGGATTTTATCACAAATTTACCTAAGTCCAAAGGAAAAAGTTCCATCATGGTGGTAATTGATAGACTTACCATGTATGCACACTTTTGTGCATTATCTCATCCTTTTAAAGCTAGTACAGTTGCTACTGCATTTATGGAAACAATTCAAAAGCTAAATGGAAACCCAAAGATTGTTGTAAGTGACAAAGATCCCATCTTCACTCGAATTTTTTGGATGAAATTATTTGCTTGCCTTGGTACTTAATTTGATCATAGTTCATCTTATCATCATCAATTTGACAGGAAAATGGATATAGTGAACAAACATTTGGAACAATATATTCGTTGCTTTGTATCTAATAAAAAGAAACACAATGGGCCAAGTGGTTACCTCTGGCTAAATGGTGGTATAACACTTCCTTCATTATTGCAAAAAAAATGACCCCATTTATGGCACTTTATGGATATCATCCACTGTCCATCACATCATATTTAAGAGAAAATTCAAAGGTTCAAGCAGTGGAAGATCACATCGAGCATCAATAAAAAGTTCCCCAACTCTGAAAAGATAACCTCACTTTGGCAAAAAATCGAATGAAACAATGGGCATATCACCATCACAGTGAAAGAAGTTTTTATGTAGGCGACTGAGTATTTTTACGGCTACAACCATATAAACAAATTTCCCTCAAGATAATTAAGAAGGATAACAAATTATCACCCAAGTACTATGGTCCTTACAAGGTGTTACAAAACATTGATACTATGGCATATAAATTGGAGTTTCCTGCATCTTCCTGAGTACACCCAGTTTTCCATGTTTCATACTTAAACAAGGTTATTGGTGACAAGGTTCCAGTTCAAACATTTTTTCCAGAACTTCATGAAGAAGGAAAAACCATATTAGAGCCAGAAGAAGTACGAAAGCAAGAACCTGACAACTACAGAAGCGATCAATTTGAGAGCATCTCATTAAGTGGAAGAAGTTACCTACTGGAGATTCAACATGGGAAGATGAGAACTTTATACAAAAGCATCAAGTGTTGAGGAATTTTTTATTTTCTTTTGAAGGAGAGGGGCATGTTAGATCCCTTTAATACTGGTGTATCCCCCTTATTTTAATTGTCGGTATAGTCCCCTATTATTATCGTTATGCCCATGTAGCCCCCATATTGTTATTGTTGTGCCCCATAGAAGCCCACTATTGTTATTATTACTATGTAGGCTCTAATTAAATTGTTACCCCTTAGAATCCTATATATACGAAGGAGGTCATCTCATTTGTATCATCTAAGATTTTTTCATTTATGTAATGTAAAGGAGGTTTCCCCCTCGAAGAGGATAATTTTTAAGACGTTGATCTATATTTTCTTCTATTTTGTGAGATGGTTGTATAACACATTGAAAATATTGAGCTGATTTTGCTCTATTTTCATGCTTATTAAATCCATATGAAAATGTTGAGTTCATTTTGGTCTTATTTTCATAACTTGTTAAACTTGTGAAAACCCCAAGCTTATTTTTCTACCAGATTTTCATGCTTGTAATACCTATATGAAAACATCGAGTTCTTTTTGTCTTTTCTTGCTCATTAATAAATTAAAAGTGAGTGAGAAATATATTTTCCATTCTCAAGCTTGTTGAACCATGAGAAGGACACAAGTGTATTTTTATCTCTTTTTCAGCATCGCTATAAAACTTATGAAAAAGGAACCAGTTGAACTTACTTATATTCTCTTTCATGTTCATTAAACTATGAAGGGGATAGACTATAAAATAAATAGTGGGGGTGGGTGGGTGAAGTATTTTTAACTCACGTATGTCTATCTTGGAAGTTGTATGTTACCCTTGGACATGGCACTTCTTTGATTCATACTCTTACAGTTGTTTTTTTTTAGGAGTTTTGAACCACACCTTCAGCTTGAGTCAAGTCACTGTTATTGAGTTAGTATCTCGCCTGATTGTTTACCCTTCTAGTCTATAGGCTTTGATGATGCCTCTTGTGTCATAAATGTGTCTATTAGTATTCTTCAGTCTATGATGCCAAGTTAATTATCATAAATGTGTCTATTAGTATTCTTCAATCTATGATGCCAAGTTAATTATTCTTATATGTTCAAGGGAAGTATCATTCGAGAGTTATCCATCTACAAGTATCATTGTACCTTTTGTGTCAGCCACCCTTGTGTTATTTATGCACCATTTCTTCAATTTTTATCTTTAAAGATGTTATATTGGTGATGTTAATGATGGGGGGATACTTTAATTCCCTCCTTTCATGGATCTCTTCATGTTGACTTTAACACCTTATCCAGGATGAATATATAGAAATAGTCTAGTAGCTTAGAGCTTGCAGTCATTAATGGTAGGTTTCCTTGTGATTCACATTACGTTTTCCTCATTTCCCATGTTGATTGATTCTATGGAGTGCTTGACTTCAACTCATTCATTCACACTCTATAGACTATGTTAGGTACCTTCAGAATCGTTTTCATTATCAATGGTCTCCCTCATGTTTGTTAATTGGTTACATCAATACCTAGTAGTTAAATGGTATCCTTGCATGCTTGACATCAACTCATTCATTCACATATAGTGGAGTCATACCATTGAGAAGTGTTTAATACCTTGGGAAATCAAGTCCACTTCACTCATGATCATTACCTCCTCCAAGTTGTGATTAGAGAATATCTTATGTACCTTTAGGGCCATCATTGAGGGACACTCACATTAGTGTTGAACCCTACTGATAGCTACTATATCAGACATATACATTATATCATGACTAGTATTTGATGACATTAGTCCACATTATGTTTTGTGGGAATATTAGAGGGGGTGGCAGACCCCCTATGGTGGGGGTTTGAGGGGGGAGGTAGGCCCCCTCTATAGGGTCCAAGGCATCCCCAAGGGATTTTTTTTTGGACCCTATATTAGGTGGGTGAACCTACCTATGGTTTTGTACATGGTTTTCACACATGGTTTTGGGCATGATGATTTTTTGCCCATGGTATTTTGTAGATCCGACTAAGGGAACTACAATTATTTTCTAATCTAGGGTTAATGGATTGGGATTTATGGATGATTTGGCATATATATATATATATATATGTATGTTAACAATTGAAAGGAATATAATAAAAAGTCAATTTGGTAGTCCCAGTTTGGGTCCAGGGGTTAAAATATTTATGTATATTGTTTTATGTTTTATTTTCTCACCATTGTTTATTTTCCTTTTATAGAATTCGTATTCAGGTAATTTATGCATGGGGTTAAAACCTACAAAGAGTTCATATCATCAATTTTTTTCTTGCATTCCATTTCAAACATTGTTATAATGATGCTATCAACATTGCTAAATTATACATGATATCATCCTTGCATAGAATATGCTACAAAAATCCATGCTTAGCACCACTTCTACATCATTATGTTATTAAACCCATATATGTTATATCTTCTTAACATCATAAGGAGAAAATTTGCATCAAGATTGACATAGATTGCATCATGTTAGCAACATTTTACACCATCATTTTATCAAAATCTAGATCATTTGAGTTGGTGAGCATCATATTTTGATTTCTTTACTTGATTTTTGCATGAAGTTATGTTGTTATAGCACCCCCATGTTTATGCTACATTATGTTGCATCAATAGTTTGTTATATTACTTTAAAGGTATGTCATATTATCATCAAATTTGCATTTAATTATTTTGGGTACTTTGATAATTATTAATTATTATTAAAATGCATATATTTTATTGTATTATTCAGCCAAATACATATAATGAAAATAAAAAATGATTAAATTAAATTGTAAAATGCTGATGTATTTTTTCTTACATGTAAACAAGAAGTGCATTGACACCCCATCAAAATGTCATTTTTGTATATAACATTGCAAAAAAGAAAAAAACTACATAAAATTGATAACATTTAAAGATATAGTTAAAAACATAAATATAAAAAGTTGTTAGTATCATGTGATTCCTTTACAACATGCTTATCATTGGAAATTTGGAAAAATATAATATATTTTAATCAGTGAATGAATAATTTCAATTGTATATATGTTAAAAAATAAACACATAATGAATAGTTAATTAGAGGACCATTCAGTCATAACCTTTTCCTAGGTTAAATTTGTTTCTTATTTACTTTTGTGTTGACTATATATTATATCCAATTAGAGAAAAACATAATAACATATATTAACCTAGTATATTTCCTAATAAATGATAATAAAAAAATGATGCTTATCTTTAGTAAAAGGAGGACTATTAGTGAATAATATTTAGCAATTGAATCAATATATTTTTAGACATTATTTTCCGAACAGGGATCCTTACTACTTCACATCTCATTCAATACAACCAAACCTTTTTCATCTATCAACTTTATTATGGTACCATTGACAATTTTCCATATGTTTGAACCATTTAGTGTAGGAGCATTAACCAAATTAGAAGTTATCAAGTTGATGTAAAACTAGTGATGGAATGATCCTACCAAATTTCTCAAATTTGATTATAGAAATAAAATATTCATAAAACTCAATTTAAGAGAAACATTTCACTCAAAACAAAGTTGGTGTGAGAAAAAATATGAATTATCAAAGTTACCAAAACAAGGATGATACTTAAGTTTTTAAAAAACCTAAAATTTTGAAAGAAGTAAAAGGATTTTTCTTTTAAAAGACACATATAACTATGAAGTAAGAAAAATATTGCACTTGGAATAGAATATGTAACACCCTAAGGATGGCCCTTGCAAGTGATCTACATATCATGATTAGGTTGGTGAGTTGAGGACTAATTTGGGGTTGATGTTCCCATGTACATATATGTTTTAGAAAAGTGTACATATGTTTTTACGTTTTGAGACGAGAGAGCCTAGTTTTATAAATATGAATTCACATGCATATTAATAAAATAAATCATTATTGCAAACCAAGTTAGATAAGAGATTATGGGGGCTGAAAATCCACTATTGTGAAATGAGGGTAAAGGGATAAGTGATGAAGGATTAGTCCTATATGGATAATATATTAATAAATAAATACTAAGTTAAAACATGCACATTTTTTATCCAAGGACCATAAAATGACTTTGGAGAGTATCACATGTCAAAAGGGGGACATGCACATAGAAGTGAGGGTGATAGCGTCATTGGGATGGGAATGGCATCATTCATACTATGGGAAGGAGTACAAAACTCCTAAAAAAGGAAGTAGAGGTGACCTTGTAGCATGTTGGAACCTAGAATAATCCTAGATAATTAACGGAAAAGAGGATGGGTTTTCTTCATGTGAGGTTAGAGAGGTACTTAATAACCCTTGAGGGAAGTTGGAACTCCTAGGAAAGCACAAGGAATTGGAACATCCTTAGCCAGCCAAATAGGACACCCTAGAATAGTAGTGAGATAGTATAATGGACTACAGGTGTAGTAAGGGGGTGCACTACTTATGTTGTTGGGTTGATCGGGAATGTGATACTATTTGTAAGAGGTTGATAGGCTTGGTAACTCGGTTCAATTGTGTATGAAACTAGCATGTACTTGAATGTAGGTTTGTCATTAACCTTGTGGAGTCGAGGTCACAAATTTTGGGTGACCCAATGCTAAAAGATTGAGTAGTGTGGTCTATGGAGGGGTGTAACATCTGAAGTCTATAGCCAATTAGTGCTTTCTTAAAAAAATAAGTGTTTATTTTAAGGTATATAAGATTAGTTTTGTAAAAAAAAAATGTATTTTCATGTGCTACATGTGAATATAAATTTAATGGTGTCATTTATATTATTGTATTCATGTACATGGGAACTTTGGCTAGTAGAATTCATTATAGACATTTAACAAATTTTAGAGGAAATGAATTGAAGGAAAAAATTCAAAAAGTTTAAAATACAGAAGTGCTGATATGCCCCAGTAAGTGATTGCGGCATTATAAAGTCATGCTAGAGCCTAAGTTATAACAATCATGCCACATGGGTCCAATTTTTCTTACATGGGAATATTAGAAATTGCATGGAAACAGTTTGATACAATTTTGCAAGGAAGGGAGATGGGTCAAATTCTCAATTCAAAGGAAACTTAAAAGATAATACCCAATAATAATTACATAAATAAATTCAAGTTGATGGTTTCAAGCTTAAAATCAATGATGTGATGGGTAAATTATAGCAATGGATCTACCAATTTCATATAGATGGAAACTCTAGGAAATAAACCTTGTTGGTGTTAACACCCAAGTTGTTCCCTTTGACTCCCAAGAGAATACGGCCGGGGTAACCACTAACCAATCTTTGGATTACAGCTTCTAGCCCAGCTATAATCAGAGAGGGATCTCTCTTTAAGGTGTGTCTCTGTTCTGTGGAGATTTTAGGCTAGTTATGAAGTGAGGGTTTTGGTTTATGTTTGGTTGGAAGGATGTCTTTCTAAACCTAAAGTGAAAATCTGCAGATAATGTTAGTTCATTAGGCAATGGAGTCTGTGGCTACTGGTTGTTGAAAACTTGAGTTTGAGCAGTTGGGATTACAGGGCCATTTAAATACTTCATAAAACAAACTTGAAATTATGATCGTGAAATGTAAACAACCAGTGAAAAGCAATCAAGAATTTCCCACTAAGCTGGCGTGTGAGAAAGAGATATATTCCTTGGGAGCAAAACTTGAATTCCTGAAAAATAATCACTGTGAAAGGGTAGCAATTAAGAATTACACCTTTGTTACTATAACTGAAGAAAAACATTTATAATAGCTTAGATTGAGTTCAGGGTAATCTGTGATTAAATCCTGGAACTATTATTTTTCCTTTCCATTAACTGTAAAGCACAGAAAGCATGAAAGAGATATGAAAGATAACAAAACAGATACCGAAGAGTTATAAGGAAAAACGTATTGTGTCATGAAATACGCAAGAATCCTGTAACTCACAGCTAAACACCACAATGCATCAAACAACACAGAGCTTTGGAAATTCCACCGCCTTTGTATTACTTCTCTGAGAAATTACAGTAAAAAGAACTATAGAAAAGATATCAATAACATCCAACCCCTGCAAACTCATGCGAGGGGGAATATATAGAAGTGTTTCATACAAAATATCTTAGGCATTGAGTCATCTGAGAAATAAAATATCTTCATCAACTTGTACAGAAATAGTAGATAAGAAGTTATTGCAGCTTTTAATACAACATAAATGCTCTTTAATTCTGTCAGAAGATTTCGACCTTTGGAGGTCACTGAGTTGGTTGAGCGCTTTGTTATAACTGATGAATGACGTGTCTGTGCAGCTCTGTCCTCCTATAGCTTTTCGGCCTTGTCACCTGTGACTGTCAGTGCTGCTGTGGTGGCCGAATGGTTTCGCTGAGTTGGCTCAGCCTCTTTTCTCCATATATGCTGATATATCAAAATTTTCCTGTGCATAACAACTTACATATTTCAAAAAAACTTAATTACTGGCTCTGGTTTAGCAGTAATTGTATCAACCCATTCCAGACTTCCTGTGTGGGCAATTGATGTCTCAAAATTGCCTCTATGGTCTCATTTGCCTCTGTATATTTATAAAAATTGGGAGGCGCATCAAACAATTGATTGATTTCATTCATGATAAAGAATAAACTCTCTACCCTGTTGAAGAGAGTCTGTCCTGATGCTGGCCCTGATTCTGCTGATGTGCTGGGATTTTCTGTAATCTGACTTGTAGCAAAGGTGTTGACCCTCTTGGCATAATTTTCATGGGAAAGTAATCTTCCTGAGGTGCCCATCAAGCTAGGAAGACCTTTGTTCTGTAATGCTATAAATTTGTCCATGAATTTATTGATGTCTGTCTGCATATCCTGGCTTCTTCTCTCTAATGTCTGCACCAGGTTTCTTAGTTTCAGGACCCTTTTGACCATCGAAATGGTCTCAGTCCTATTGGCAATTCCCATTTTGACCAGCTGAGAGCTTGTCTTGTAATTAAGCACATTTATCATTCTGGTGACAGCCTCAGGCATACTGCCAAGAGATGCCCTTGTTCTTTGGATTTCCTTGTGTGCTTTTCCAATGAGCCCCATCTGCTCATGAATATCCTCAATGTATTCCCATTGGTCTGTGATGGATTGGCCAATATTGGCCCATAGGACTCTCTTGAGCTCAGTTGTTACTTTGTCAAGTGTGAGCTCTTTCTCTAGCTCATTTATCCTCCTTTTGAGAGTCTTTACCTCTCTTTCTCTCTCAGCTACGTTTTGCTTGGATTTATCATATTTTTCATTGAGCTTAGCCAGAGTTTCTTTGGCTTGATTTAGCTCTGACATTTGGGCCTCCAAGACCTGAATTTCATTTCTGAGCTTCTGCATATCAAGACTTTCAACCTGCTCTTTTGTTGGTGCTGAGGTGGAGGGTGCTTCTTGCTCTGTCTGCTGGATGGGAGGGGCAGTGGTTTGAGGGGCTTCTTCCAGATTGATTGTTTCTGTAGGGGGCTGAGAAGTTTGGCCTGCCTCTTTCTGTTGCAATGCTGCCTGCAGTGCAGCCTCTGATTCCTCCAGCTTTTCTTGTGTTTGGATGAGCTGTTTATACAGTGACACCAACATAGCTACTGCATCCTTGTCCTGTCTTAGCTGGGCAACTTCTTCAGTTTGGGGATGAAGAGTTGCTGGGATCTTGATCATTTTTCTTAATGCTGCCATATCAGCA